>DF237229.1:31738-113703 GCA_000708835.1 Klebsormidium nitens
GCAGTCTCTCTGCCCCCTCCCCCGCTCGCCCTCCCCGTTCTCTCCGGCCTCCCGTCGCCGACCCTGGGTTCCGGCATCTTTCCGACACGTGGCTCTCCGATGGTGGCGACTCTAGCGAGACCGGACGGCTCCATCTGGAAGACGTTGCAGCAACTAGAGTGGTCCACCGAAGATATGGCGGACACCTTTGGGCGCTCCTCGGTTGCCGTCCACCTGGCGGAACGGCATGACGGCGAGCATGCGTGAGGGCAGGGGCCAATGAGTGTAACTTATTACTGGGGCTCGCGTGTTGTGTGCAAATAGAAAGAGTAGTTCAAACGGCTTTGTGTGATGATCTGAAGAGTGTGTGTGCGTTTAGCTAGGACGGAATAGGTTGACAGCCATGATACGCGGGATCAGGCGGGAGCCCAGGCTTGGATCAGTGCTCCACTGAACAAGCCTATCCTTGAGGGTACAACTGCCACAGCTGATTTAGATAAAGTCAGGTGAACGACGAAGTTGTTGGACACATTGACGCCCAGCATCTCGTATCTGATGCAATCGTCACGTTTGGTTTCCAAGTTTTAATATTGTAGAGAGAGGAGACCGTCGTGTTGGCGGCCATGCCCTTGCAGGAACTGTGAGGTTTCTCAGGACAATACCGAAAAGACCTGAATGTATAGCACGTGATGTAGACCCTGAGAACTTCCTACTTCGTTACTTATACAGATAACAATGATCTATCAACACCTACATGACGGTCAGTGACTGACAATTCGAAGCTTTCAAGAAACTGTTCGATCAAGCCGATTGGCTGCAAATTATCCATGCATCTGGAAATTAACGGTGTCGTGCATAAGTATGTACTTAGTATATATACGCGTCAATCAATGGTGCATGAGTTCTCGCCGCCGCCGCCGGCGACGGTCACATATCGACGTACGTATATGTGCTCCGATTCGACCTGGCACGTATACTAATGAACACATGCATGCTGCCATCTTTATTCCGGCATAATCAGAACTTCACGACCACGTACGTCTAGCTATCATAGTATAGCTTCAATATCTTATCAGTTCCGCTTAAATGCGGCTTAAATCGTGCCATGCCATGGCAGCTAGGGACTGTTGTGACTCGTGCAGCATGCGTATATGGATATTCTCCATAGTTGCCCAGTGATCCTGATACCTTTCTGCCGCTCGCACCGTCCAACGACTAACGTAAGCTCTCTAGTACGGTTGGTTGATACGAAGCATGGAGCCTGCACGAAGCCGGCGCAGGCTTACCTATAAACTTCGCGATCCGGATGTTTATATCACCATTGTGCATTTCAAACCCAGAGACACGAATGCAGCTATAGTGACGGGCCCAATCAAGCCTTCTGCTTGAGTGAGCCTGCCATGCATAGTGCGGCTTAAAAAGTACGTGATATGTTCACGGCCGCCGCCTCCACGTGAAGGCCAACACATATTCGCACGTAGCTGAGCCAGCACAGGCTGGGGGCAAGAATCACGACATACTACAGCATGCACAGCCCTCGATTCAGGATCACCAGGATCAGTGGCAGTGGTTTTGTTGCTTCTGATTGGACGAAGAGAGTAAGGATTTATTGCTGAGTCAGATATTGTACTTCGATGTTCCCGCCAGTTGTCAACAGGACCATGACAGCCTGGCATCAGGCCAACACTTATTCTTAAGTAGCTTGGGTTACAGCAGACTGCGGAGGTTTGATCTCAGGAACTGCAAGCCTGAAGCTGGGACTTCAAATTCACAAGCTGTTGCTTTTCTGTGACGCCGCGGTGAACTTGAAACTGCTGAAGAAGCGCAAGGTGGAGGAGCTTGGCGCAGCAGAAGTTACTTCGTCACCAACGGCAAAGCGGAGCTTTAGAAGGACTTCATCGCGTGGCCCTTCTTCGTGTCGAAGCTATGGCGCTGTCCGCGCTGCCCAAGGATGTCCTCCACATCATTCTGAAGAAGATCAGTCTGAAGGATCGCCTCCGCTTGGAGCTGCTCGACCAGAGCCATCTCGAGACATTCAGAGACCCAGAGCTTTGGCTAGACGTAAACCTTGGCGCCATGCAAGCATTGGATCTCACAGAACAAGAGCTACTCTGCCTTTTGTCGAGGGTCGAGCCTAAATTAAAGCAGGCTGTGAGTCAGATTGACAGCATGGCGGAGATCCTGAAGGACTTGTCCCATGACGTTATGAAGCAGACTCCCAACCCGCTCAGGGACCGGTTGGAAGAGGAGAAGCTTGATCCAACGCACTTTTTCACAATGTTTCTTTGGCTTGTTGTACGAAGCTTGGCGCAGCTTCATCAGATGTTCCCTGAGACCTGCGGACCTTTTCAGGTCAAGTTCTACATTGATAAAATCTCCCTCTGGTTCAGCGAACAAGTCCAGCGTCTTCCGCGCGTTTTGAAGCTGGTCTTATATTCAATTCGCTCGGCCGTCCAAAATCTGCTCAAAGCTCCGATCGCCTTCTCGAAGGGGCTGGTTGCCGGCATATGCAAGACGCGGAAGGGGACTCCCGAGAGAAGCTCCGGAAAGTTAGCTGTCAGTCTTGATTTATCAGGAGCTGCCAATGTGTCGCCCCAGTTTCTAGCAGCCTGCGTCATCGGACTCTCAGGAGCAGGTTTCAAGGTTGACTGCAAGATGGACGGCCGAAATGATCCTCTCTTCCCGCTCAAGTACCTTGAGCTCCTACAGATCCTGGCATTCGACTGCTCAATTCAGGTGAACCTGCTGTTGTCTGGCTTGCAGTATCTTTGGGATCATCCCTCTCTGAAGGACTTCAACCCCTTTGGGAGCCGGCCTGACCAAGGAAAGCAAGCGCCAGTTGATTCCATGAATTCTCTGCTTGAGACCATGCTAGAACATTCGCTCTTTGAGTTCCATAAGTCGAAGGCAGCTTACCTCCAGTTCCTAGACAGGGTCCTGATGCTCATACGACGCCGAGGTGACGTTGAAAATTTGACAGACAGGAGGCACATGCTGAGCGAGGGCTGGACTAAGGCCAAAATAGCGACCCCGACTGTTATGTTTGAGAATCTTGTCATTGGTGATGACCAGAGTCAGGTCTACGACGAACTTCGAGGGTTTCTCCAGGAATCGCCTTCCAAGCTGCGCATCGTCTTTAGTAACTGCCTGCTTCCTCCATCGACGGTCCGCTGCCTCTGCAAGCTGCTGGGAGAGTGTGGTGCCGGCTTCGTTTCCTTCCGGCAAGCGGACAGTCCCTTCGACAGAATGAGCAACCCGCAGTCTGAGGATGCAGTTTTGGAATGCGAGGCGCTGCAGAAGAGCAAGAATCTTCAAGCCCTGGAGCTCGATTTTCCGTTGATGCCGATGGATGTCGACTCAGCCGCGAGATTCTTGGATGTGAGCGGAAACTCAGCCACGCTCGTACTCCATCTGAGGACGGAGTTCTACAGGGGCGAACCAGAACTGGCACAGCAGGTTGTCTTGCGGCTTCAGGCTCTGTGCGCTTCGGAGAGGGGCCACCGGGTGACGCTCGTGCAGCATTGGAGGCCCTCGCGACTGTTTTGGTCGGACACACAAGAGAGAGAGGAGAGTGGGGGCGGTCTGAGCGACGCAGTCTTCCTATCAACCGTCGAGCAGGAGAGGGAGACCAATCTCCGGTGCAAGAGGTGGACTTTGCGCGTGATGAGCGTTGTGCGTGCGTGGTCTTTGCTGGACGTTGCGCTTGCTCCAGCGGCCTTCTTCGACGTCAAGCTCTTCGGCTACAGGGTGCAGTCAAGCATTGGAGTGGTTGGCTTTTCGGTGCCGACAGCAGTGGTGCTTCTGTGGAGCCCGCTCCAGCACGCAATGGTACAAGGACACGATTGGGACTGGACTGCCATCAGTTTTGGTTTGTGCATCACCGGTATCGTACCGTTCTCTTTCCTCGTGTTCGCATTCAAGGCCTTCTCAAGCTACATGGGAGCATGCCTGTTGTGGTCCGGGGGACGGCAGATCTGCAGAGTAGCTGTGAGTCTCTTCCATACGCTCAAGGGAAAGGTTTCGCAAGTCAGGGCGCAATAGAACTGGTAGTCCAAAGAAAGGACTAGAAGCTGATTGACTCTGCTTTCTCAAAATAAGTTCGTGTTCACCTGTGAATAAGGATTTCGAGGAGAGCTGCTAGACCGCTGTGATGAGGATATGAAAACGTACGGTTGAGAGAGGAACTTTCGTGCGTACACCCCTTTGTTGGCCGCTGAATCTAGTCTCGTGCACATTTATTCGCGAATTTTGTGCTCCAGACTTATCCTTCGGATCATATGATCATACTATTGTATTTTGCAACTCGTCATGGGTGACTTCAATCTGGGGACTGCTTCGGTGATCGATCGTCAACCTGACATGTTCACTCAGGACTGAGGGCTGGCGGCGGCTAACTTTCGACTCGCGCATGATTTGAGATATTCTGCATAATTAACAGTGAGTCATGCCCGATTAAATTGTGAAGGCGGCTTCATTTTGTCCCAGAGACATTCAAGCTTAAGTATTCTGAACAACGGACTCACTTATTATGCAGGCCGGGCATGAATCTTTAGTAGTACATATAGTATACTACATACAGGAGGCCGCCCAGCATTCATTGCATAATACGGGTCACCATATGCTGAGTGGCGCGCGCGGCGACCAACGTTATACGTAATTCCGTTGCAACTGAAGTTGAACAGGACTAGCTGACTTAGGTCGCAGCTAGCATGCTGCACATGGTTTGAATACATTCGATCGAGTCCCCGGTCTGATTCCAAAGCGATCAGGACCGTCACTCCGACGAGAACACCTGCATGGATACATATGGTGCAAGTGCATGGGCAGCCGGCCAGGCATGAGGGTTTGCATGTCATGTCTGATCTGCACAACATTCTGCATGCCTCCCAATGATGCACTGATAGATATCACGAGCTAAGTGCAACACATGCAGTCCGGCGTGACTGGCAGCTTGGATTGGAATTAATGCTTGGACGTACATGAGTGCAGCCTACCCGGTGCTAAATAGGCTCAATCGTGCGACGGCGTCTGCTGGTGATCAGTTGGCAGTGAAGATTCCATTATTGAGACGCGGCCGGGCCTAGGCGGGCACGTCAGTGTGCCGCATGATGCCGAAGCCAGAGTTAAGTGTTACAACCTTCGCTCGGTTAACTCATCGTATCAGTGGTCGTACACAAATCTAAGCCGGCTGCTCGTAAAGGCCTGACTTCAAACAAACGAGCGAGTCTCTTGAACCGAAAAATAAAGGGCCTCGTACCTGCGCCTCACCACATTTGCGTCACAGGCCTTCGAATGTGAGTCTACTCACTTGTTACTTTCTTTTTGCAAGTCCTTGTGGAAGTCTTTCTGCAGCACACAATAAAAGCATTCATCAGGGTTGAGCCAATGCTGGAGTCATTAACCTGCGACCAAAGAAGGAAGAGTGGGAGGACATATGCACCGAGGAGTCGTGCTCTCATGAACGGACATTCATCAAGAAGGGCTTCCAAGCTGCGGCCACACGTGTAGGATACAAACGAGCCCCCCAAGGGCACTTCAACAGATAGGGCCAGTAGATGGTGACAGAGAGATTATTGCTGGTGAGACTCGCCAGAAACACCAATGGGAGAGGCTCCGCTTTTCTGGAGGCTCGGTCGGATGGAAAACGGTAAGCCTATCAACTCGCGACATAGTAATGCGTCTGAAGCTCAAGACGATGTAAGCTGTGTTGCAGACAGACAACTGATGCGCACACGCGGGTCATTGGGCAACGGTCGTTTTGTGATAGATCACGCAAAAGTGTCATGGTTTCGAAGTTACCTTTTTGCATCCGAAGGGAGAAAGGAAGGAGATGACCGTGAGCGCTACATCCTTTCGCGCCTTTCGCTACCCGGGCAGCTACCAAGCATACCCTAAACCCCGGGCTGCCCGTAACAGACCCCTTACACGACAACCTTGAAACTGAGGGAAAAGGCGGATGACTCTTACTGCGGTGGACGTTTTGAGCAGTTCCCGGATGGCCATGGTCGCGTAGCACGACGACGGCAGCGTCATCTTGATCTGTAGCGCCAGGTGCGGGCCCAGAGCAGGGTCCGCGTGTTTGGAACCAGGCCCGCGCTGCGCCTCTGCCCTCTCGGCACCGACGTCCTCTTTCTTGACCATGTCCGACAACTCCGTAGCCTTCGGAGCTGTGCTGGGCTCCTCAGCACTGTCGCGTTCCGCCCGTGCCGACACTGTTTCCGGCATTGCGGCAGCTTCCCTGGCGCCGTTTCCTGCTTCCGGTTTACCCTCTTCGCGCCCGCCTATTCGTGCGGCGCTATCGATACGCTTCCCTTCCTCTTCCGAACTTGGTGCAAGCCCTCTGGTCGATGCAGCCCCCTCTTGCTCGCTTGCGATCCCCCCTCGAACTACGACGAATGAGTTTCGTAGGGCAGTCAACACGTCGGTCTGTTCATTTGCGGCTTGCCCGCTCTCGGACGCTTTGTTCTGCCTAAAGCGCCCTAACCACGTCGGGGCGTTTGGCTGGGCGGCGATGCGGTCAATGGCGGTGGGCCACAGAGGCTGGTCGGGGTCCGAGTAGCGGATGAGCTGCCTGTGGGGGGAATCGTAGAGGTAAGTCAATCATTGGACGTGAGTCAACCAATAAAGATAAGTCGAACGACAAAGCTAAATCGACTGTGCTCAGGGGCGGGAGTTAGACGAGACGGGATTCCATATTGGGGCCTTGATTGATTGGGTAGTTGCCCGAGTGGCCGCATCGAGAGCACAGCGTTTTACTCGCCGAGATTCTCAGCGAATCAATGACAAGTCTGACGCAGGAGACATTTGACACGTTTCTACATCGCCGCTAGATTGATTCAGACAGCCGTGGCTTTGCTCTGTAGTTGCTCGAAGCAAGTCATCCATCTCTTGAAGCCCTCAATACTTTGCGAAGGGGCATCTGTATTTCCCTGCTTTCCCTTCGCTCACCACTCCAGGTCGCGGGGCTTCTGCAGCAGCTTGCGGTACCCCCCCGTGAGATACGCAATTGAGTACTCTTTGACATTGTGCGTGCACTTCTGCAGATTCACCCCGTGCTGTGCTGCCACGTCGCGGTATACGTCAGCCGTCTCGTGCTGCGGATACTGCGTCGCGCCTCCCGGCAGTGGCAGCAACACGTCCGCGATGTTGTACGCGCCAGCCTCAGCCTCTTCCTTGCTCACGTGCTGCAGGGAAAGAAGTCAGCGGAGTGAGGAAGCGACTACACGCATGCCAAGAAGGGCACTGCGTCGAACTGCTCGGCAGCGATAGTGAGACGTCCGCAATGCTACACGCCCCGGCCTCAGTCTCTTCCTGAGTCACGTGCTGCAGGCGAGGGGTCAAGGCAGTGAGGGGAGGTCAAGGGAGAGAGGGGAAGGAAGAGAAACGAGGGGGAGTCAAGGAAGACTGAGAAACTCAAGGGAGAGAGGCTGTGAGGGTGTGAGACGAACGAGGGTGTGTCATAGTGGCAGGAAGATGAGATAAGGTGGCACAGTCGGTGGTTTTGGGAGAGGGAGAATGCTCGACGAATTGTGCAAGCATGGAGCTGTCTGAAGCTGTCAGGCGTAATAGCAGGAGTCATGGACTTCCATTACAGGGACAACGACGAGTCGAAGGCGCAGACAACCGTGAATTACGGGAGAAGGAAGACCTCATCACAATGGACCTGGCCGAGCCAGTCATGTGGCAATCCAAGAGACGAAGGCTATCAAGTATACCCGCCCATCACGCCGGGCTCGACACATGTGGCTTTGTGTTCGCCTGTTCGGTAACAAGGAAGGAGCACCGACGAGCTTCAGGGACGCCACACTTTACGCACGCGTCAGCATGTTTTCCATGCAACACCTACTTCTGCCGTGAAAGTCAAGGAAGCGCTGTTGAGTGGTAGGCTCCGTTACCTTGACCCTGTGGCTGGCCGGCACGTCCGCATCCACGGTGTCTTCCGCTACAGCATCCCCCTCGGGGCTGGGATCGCTAGCCGGGGCGACCGCGCCCTGCTCGCTCTCGAACACGAGGTCGCCCTCCACCGCACGCTCGGCCCCTGGGAACAGAAAGCGGACGTCAGAGAAGTTGCTTTTCAGGACTTGCAGGACAGTACGCGATGCAAGAATCACTCAAGAAAGAGAGGCACAGAGGTGACCCGATGAACTTCCCTAAAAGTAGGTTCCTCCCAGGGTATCGTACTTCTTGCACGATTCTGAAACGAAAGGAACCAGGGCAGCCGGAGCTGAGCGGTGAATCCGGCCAATTTCTGAACGAAGCATCACTCGATCGGGAACCTCTGGAGTGCAGTCGCCGATCAACCACCCTGCAAGCGTCAGTAAGAGGCTTTTTGAAAGAACGATCCGCCTTGCAAGGAAGGCCAAGGTCGTGGAAAGGACGAGTTACCGTCAGTCGTTCAAGGAACGTTTCCGTTTAATCCGCCGGTGCGAGCTCACCATAGAGCATGATGCGGTGCGTGGCGGCATGGTTCCACAGGAAGCTCTGATACGCGTGCACGTACCTGCAAGCAAAAAGGGCAGCGTCAGGCGCAAGAACCGCAGGCCAGACTGTGAACTTCCAGTCTTCGCGCAAAGCACTTTAAGGCGGAATTTCAGAAAGGCTTGTCGCTTCTTCACTGTCAGGACGGATGCAAGCGGACGTTGATTTACGTCAGCCTTCTGAAAAAGACTCTAGATCGATAGTCGATCAAAGAGTCAAAGACCACTGGGCACACCCCGTGGCATCCACGCTCTCTCATCTTGAACGCACCTCTGTATTACTTAAGAAACGAGCACCTGGTCACGTCTTTATTGAAAGCTTGTAAACATACAAGCTTCTCGCACAATGACAAGCTGTATTCCTTCTCTCATTTAAGCTGAAGCCGAAGTATCTGGCGAGAACCCGGGTGCAGGACAGGTCAGATGCGAACACAAGCATAGCCCTACACCGCCAGGAATATCAACTCCGCTTGCATCATAGTCTCTCATTCTATATGCTCGTCACACAGACTCAAAATCTTTCACTCACATCATCCTCAACGTCCTGGGTATACACGCGAGCGCCCCAACCCAGTCGTGCGGCGCCGTTCTCAGCCGCTGCAGCAGGCTCCTCTCCGCGTTCATGTAGTGCGGCATCCGCGCCAGCGTGCCCCCCGCGTCTCGTGTCCGGGCAAAGTAGGCCCGCGCGGCCGCGGCGTCGGCCCGCTCCTCGGCGCGCGGTCGGAGCAGCAGATCGACGGCCGCTTGGAAGGAGCCCTTCAGCAGCGCCGCGCCCACCTCGTGCGTGCGCACACTGCCCGTGCCAAAGCGCTGCGGGGCAGAAAAGGGAAAATGTCACCGAAGTCACAAGGTATCCTCCTGGCAAAGCTGATGAGATCGTGCTCGAGCCCACAAACGATACCAGATGCTACTGATTTCGTCTGGACAAACTTGTGTGTCGGTTCTTTCGTCGCTGGGCGCCTGTTCTTCTGACTGCCTCACAATCTCGTCTCCAAGTGTCTGCGACCGACTTCCTTATCCAAAACAAAAAACAGACCATCCTGTGCCAGCGTAACGGGCACAAGACTTAATTTTCTCTGCTTACGGAGCTGTGGATCTGAGTCCGTGGATTGGATAAGCACCACCCAAGTAGACCTCAAATGAACGCGCAGCGGCTGACCTGTAGGCCGAAGTAGTTGATGAAGCCGTGCTGTTGCAAGGCCTGCGCTGCAGCCACGGCGTGCTCCTGGCTCTCGAGGGGCACACTCCGCAGCGTGATTGCAAACTGATTCCCGCTCAGCTGACCCAGCGACAGGCCCTCCGGTACATACCTGATGGAAACAAAGGCGCCCACGTTACCATTCAATACTTCCGGAATTTGACCTACACTTTCGAGGAAGCAAATGGGAACCACCACAAAAGTGAACACAGATTGGTCCGGCCGCATGAGGTCGTGATCGAGGGGCTGATAGCAAAAGAGGCCACAAGCAGAGGTTCCAAACAAGATAGGTTCAGGCCCTGATAGATAGTGGTCCGGTCAACTTCGCATACTCATAAATTAGACACAGGCTCCCTTAACACCCGTTTCAGCTTGACGAAAAACCAAAGGAACAACGATTGTCGAGTGTCACGCCAGTTCCATCCAGGGCATCTGAAAGGAAGACTGTTCAGGAGCACACTCAATGAGGACATGATGAAGCTTGAACCAGCTAGCAGTCGAAAAAATAGTTCAGCATGACGTCAGCTCACGTGAAGTTGCCCAGCTGGATGGAGAAAAGGCGCGGGTTGAGCAATGCCAGCCTCTCCGCGGTGACCCTGTGCAGCGTCACGTGCTGCACCGTGACGCCCCGCTTATCCTTCGTCCCCGCATACCCAAACGCTTTCGGCAGCACGCCTAACATCTTCCCAATCAGGCCCATCGCCTCGTGGCTGTCTTTATTTTCCTTGTACAGCGTAAAGCGCACGTGCTTCGGCCGTTCCTTCGGCCACCCACTCTGCCCTCGGCTGTCCAGCGGAACGTCGTCGGCCTTTTGCCGTTTGTCCCCGCTTCCCGACCCGTCCTCGTTGCGGCGCTTGCGGCCACGCTTGTCAGCTTCGCCGGCCTTCTTCCACTTCTTGTTGAGGTAGACGCGAACGCTCTTCTGAGACACCTCGTTGGGGACCTTGCCGTCGGAGGGGGCGAAGCAGCGCGCGCCCTTGAAGTCGACTGGCATAAGGAGGACAGGATTCAGAAGAGAATCCAAGTCAAATGCTGAAAGTGAGCAGTTGTTCGCCCAGATTGGCGAGGCAGCAGGCTGAACGTGAGCCACCTTCCATCGTAAGCCATCAGGTTTCTCACACTTCATACGACTCTGAAGACGTGCACTCAGATATCCAGCTGTCAGTGAGATCTACATCAGCGAGGGTATAGATCGACTTGTAAAATTTAGTTTTTTGAGTGGTTCCGAGTGGATAGCTGCACGACCTTGGCATGAACCGCTGACGACCTCTTCAACATTCTCTGTTGCCCAACACGTGCCCCACCCAGCCCCTCCTCTGACCCCTTCGCAAACTTCCAGCGGGCGGAGCGTCTCTCACCAGTATCTGTGACCAACATGGGCAGCCGCGTTTTGAAGAAGTTGTGCACGGATGTACGGTGCGCCTTGTCCCCATCCGGCTGCAGCACAAGTGGCTCCACCGCCTGCCCCGCCCCCACCGCCCGCAGCAGCGCCTCAAGTTTCCCCGCGTCTAGTTCCCCCGCAAGCTCCCGGAATGCTGCCACCGCTGTTGAGACCTCGTCTTCGGGGGCCTTCTCTTCGTCACCGTTAGTCTGGGCGACCGCTGTTGCATCTTTCTCAATTTCAGCACTCGCTGATGGAACAGTCTGTGGGGGCTTTGCGCTGTCGGATGGGGCGGGTGCGGACGGTAGGAGTGCGTCAGTCTTTGCTGAATCTGAGGGCGGGCCTGTGGTTGCTACTGGAGGCACCGGACTTTGGCGCCCAAAGTCAGTGGGCAAGAGCAGGTCCTTCGCATCTGGGGCTGCTACCACCTGCAGACGTCAGGCAGACGTCAGGCGTGAAGTGCAATGGCTCAGTTGCTTGAAGCTTTCTAGCTGCTCAGAGCATTAGCGTAGAGAAAAGAGTACGGTTCTCCAACCTCGGTTCGAGCACCATATTGCAGCTTCTTACCTTCAAAGATCCTAAGGCTTCTTGACGTTTTGAAGCATGATTTCAAACAAAGCCATCGCAGAGTTGTCTACATCACAAAAGACAGCAGTCTCACAAGAACATTGTGTGAGGATCAAACTGACGTCTTTTGTAGAACTTCACATACCTCTTTTGGAGCCCGGAGGTCTGTCAGTCGCACCACATTCCCTTCCAGATCCACCTCATTTACACAAAAATCGGCATATCTGCAGGTGGAAGTGAACACTCAGACTTGAGTTGCCAGCTCCATAGACGGCAGCCAATGGAGTGGTGGTGCAATAAGGAAATGGAGCCTGCTTCAAGCATGGCCCCCAGAAATGCCCCCCAAGGTGACATCTGGTATGAAAGAGGTCAGTCGGAGTCATTGCCATCATCAGAGACCAGTTGACCGCTAAGACACAACCACCACCGGGTATGCCATCCAAAGAGTAAACCGCATAGGTTTCTGTGCGTACGGTGGTGGTTTGCTTCCGCCTCACCTGTGTTTCAGAACGCCGCTAAAGCCTGGGACATCGTTCACAAAGCACTGAATGCCAAGGACCTCCTCCGCCATCTCTCGTTCAGCCGTCTTGCCGAGACTCAAAAATTCTGAGCACAAACTTCTCCTTAGCAAGGTCTGAATGTGGCCTCGAAACAGGCCAAGGCGCATTCTATCTTGAACTTTGCTGAAGAGCGCCACCCTTGCACCACCACCTGCTGGCTCCTCGACTTTTTTGTCTAGATAGCACAAACACAACGCAACGCTGGTGCCACTGCTAACCTGGTTCTGATCTCTGTCAAGCTTGTATATAAGGGTACCGTCATTTTGTAACTGGTACCCCCCCATTAATTCTATCGACCATTTTTCAAGGGGGTGTTTTCCTAAGGCCCAGGGGGGCCTCGGCTTCGCCGAGGGGTCCCAAGCCCCCCCCCCCCTTTCACCCGGCGGCATAAGGGGGTCGTCCGGCCAAAAGTAAACGCAAGTTTTTGCAAGGGCTTTCATAGGGCTTTTTTGGAAAAATCCGCATATTCCGCTAAGTTCTTGCACGCTGTAGAGCCGCGCAGGGCCGCTTTTCAGCATATTCGGCCCATTTTGGGGCAACCTTCGTACGAATATGATCAAGATATGTGAACAAAGTCTGTTTATAAGGGGCTAAATGGAAACTTTAGAGACTGAAGGTCCTGGACTCTTGGGGGTCCTCGGTGGTACCCCCCAGGGACCCTCACTCTCAAAAACTGCGCTGGGTCCCCCCCCCCTCCGACCATGGTTCTGCATCTCGGTCCAGGGCCCCCCACCCCCATAGAATTATGGGGGGGTACCACTTACAAAATGACTCTACCCTAAGGTAACCGCAATTCATAAAACCCGGGTCGCTGGCCTACGCGCTGGCTGCCAAGCTCAGTACCGTTTCACGAACGGTTTACTCTAACCAACTATAACCACATTTATGATTTAAGCCAGGGACATTTTAGGGTTTGCGCCTACCATTGGCATTGGATGATGATGGACCATGGAAAAGTATTAGCAGTGCAAAGGCAAGCTAGACAGGACAATAATAGACGCGTCTGATCTGTAGGGCTTAGCCCTCTGCCATTGAAGGGCGCCCATCCACTCCAACAACACATCTGGTGGGAAGATTGTAAGTTGGAGGTCTAGCGACGCGGTGTTCCTTGAAACGTCCTTGCGCCTAACACCGTGAGCCTGGGGTTGCAGATGGCTGAACCGCCACCTTTCCAGCAAGCTGCAAATTGTGCCATCTGTAATTGCACATTTGGCACGTTCAGGCGCAAGGTGAGGGTGCACAGACTAATTGAAGCCTTCAATTCGTCTCAGATATCCTGGGTCAGCCGGTGACTGCGCTTACTTTTGAATTTGCTGATGAGCTTTTCCTTGTTAAGGTATAGGGTGTTAGATGAATGAGGTATTTGTTGGGGACATTGCTGGTGGTTGGTCCTTGGTCTCTTTCATTGCTCAGCTTACATATGCAAGGCGATCGTAGCATGGCTAGCTGAATATGTTCCATTTTTGCTTCCTCTAAACCCGCCCTTTCCTTTCTTCATGTAGCATCACTGCCGCGAGTGTGGTCGAACAGTCTGCGCGGAGCATGGGAGCAAAAGTAAAGTGAGCCTTCTGACCTTCATAACAATGAGTGTAATCAGGAAGTATCAGCCCATTCTTGAATTGTTCTTGGAGCTTGATTGGCTGAGTAGATCAGTGTCCACAACAGACTTGCTCTCTGGATAGTGGCACTGCATACAGCGATCATAAGCGAAAGACTAACGCGTACCTATTTGTCTTTCTATGTGAATCGGGGCGTTGTTTCATTGCAAATGTCTCTGGTTTTGTACTCGTCTTGCTGTTGCTCTTCTACAAAACCTTTCAGTGTGAAACGTGGGTAACCCTGGCTGCAGGCTGTACCTCAGTTCAATTTGAACACCCCAGTCCGTGTCTGCGATGAGTGCTATGACAAGAAAAGGTACGAAAGTTTCTTTGAGTCTGAAGTGTTGGCTTGCATCGTAGTTGCTGGAGCTGCCAGCATGTCAATTGTTGAGAGGCAGTTTGGGGAAGGGATGTACTTTTTACCAGGTTAAAGGTTGCTGCAAGAAGAATGAAAAGGCTTTCTTGATGAATGTCGTGTTCGCCTACCGCTGACTTGAATCGAAGTTGCATAAGTACTTCTGAAGTTGCATAAGGAGTCCTGAAATTCCACATGTACTTCTAAGTTGCAGATGTATCATCTCGTCTCCTCTGACCAACAATCCGTTCTGCCTCTCCAGTGTCAGCCCGTCCTCTGCCAATGGGGCCCAGCCTGTGGGGGATGCCCCCCGGTGGAGCGCCACCAGCAGCCAGGCAGACGGGGATGCAGACTCGCTGGCCGCCACCCTGGCGGAGGCGCGACTAGCCTCGTCCATGCCTCCCGCTGCCGCCCCGGTGGTTGACTGCACATGCGGCATGCCCCTCTGCATCTGCGAAGCACCGCCAAAGGAGGAGGTGACCTCTGCAAACAGTGGCCTTGTCTTCTTGTTTGAAATGATTTTTCTTGCACCTTTTGTGCTCGAGCTGGCTGTCACTTGAGGACTTGCCGTAGATCCCATGTACTCTTCTAGGTTTGAGAAACTTCATGAAATTGGTAAATCATGGTTGACGCCCTCTGAGCATTTGATCTAGATTTGGAAGGAAGACCAGCTCCTCTCAGGAAATGTTGGATGATGATGAGTACGGTCGGAGAGGTCGATGTGCAACGAATTGTTTGTCTTATGAAACCCCGTAAGACCATGAATGGGTTCAAGCACGTTTTTGTCAGTTGCTTTTCGAGACCTTGATTCACAATACGGCTGAAGGTTTTAAAACATTTTGATTGTTCTTGATGGAGGGACAACTGTTCGATATGACCGGAGTAAACTTTGAACGAAATTTGAGCGGCACGACTGAATCACCGTACAAAGTTCAACCATTTCATGGCCACGCAGTGTTGTCCGTTGCCATCTTCAGACTCGCTTAAAGAAGTTACACTTACAATAGCCCCCGTGTGCCCCTTCAGTTAGATGGCAGAAGACTCTATAAGAAGTTCGCTTTATGATCGTTACAATTCGGCAAAAAAACGTCTTTTCAAACCAAAATTTCGGGTCTGGTTTTTAACAGGGTTTCCGTCTTTCCCCAGGCACCCTCTGGGCCCTCTCCGTCATACCCGAGTCCTCCCGTCCAGCGCTCCCCCAGGGTCGCCAAAGCTGCACCCCAGACGACTAAGCCGGCCCCTGCCTCCGGGAACGAGATGCCCAGGTAAAGTAACCGACTTGTATTCTTCGTTGTGATGGACCTGAAAGAGCGCGCTCGAGTTCCATACCAGAAAGACCATGTAAGGCAATAAGACCCAATTTTCAAGACGGGACCCAGTTGGTTGGGCGTTTTGCGTATGTACTTCCGTGTGTCAACCCCGAAGAAACGTCCGCTTCTGATTCAGCGTCAAAATTTGGTAAACGTCATGCCAGCTCGTATGGAGTTGCAAGCAGGGTCCAAGTTGTGGGACGGATGCGCCTACAGACACAACGTGTACTGCGGTCACACTCAGTCCGCTCAGGCCAATTGCCGTTCTTAAGACCTGACAGCTTGCCAACAACCGCATTCTTCCGACCACAGCAGATTGCTTGTTCCTCTAAATTTGTTTCATACCTTCTTGCCTCGCAGTCTTTTCTTCCAATCGACCAACGGCGGGACACCGGAACCATCATCCAAGCCAGTGTACGAAGAGTCAGGGGAGGTGGGTAGCCTCTGCTTCACTCAAAGCCCGTCTCATGGCTTTTTCCGGAGCAAAATCCTCGACCGGAAATCTTTTTAAAACACAAATATCCGCCAGCGAAGTTATCGAACACTGAACTGCCAGAAACGAGTCGTTCAATGAAGCAATTCTATTCTGAACTCGAGAAGCGCTTGTCGCCCTTGGCAATTTCGGAGCCATATTTGAGCTATTGAATAATCTATCTATCTATGCCCGTCCAATCTTCGTTCTCATTAGTCGGTCCTCCTCCAAGTGCCATCTAGGGACGGCATGCGTTTGCTCGTTGGTCAGTGGACTTTAGGGGCATGCAGAGCCGAGTTTGACGTGACTGTCCGTTCTTGAGCAGGGCTTGCGCGAGGCTGTAAAAAGAGGGGACGCGTCTGGAGTCAGAAGCCTACTCGCAAAGGTGGGGCCGCCGGATCCGCTGGGCCGAAAGCTGTAGACAGCGATGTTTGAGAATCTGCATCTTGCCATTGCACCAACTCGTGCACGACTCGAACTTGTTTTCTGCACAAGAGATCTTCTGGCATCAGCCGACTCAGGATCGATTGCTCAGCCGTTGCGTGCTATGCAGGGTGTGGAGCCGTCGTACGTGGACCGGCAGGGCATGTCGCTCCTCCACCTGGCAGCCATGTTCAACCAGACGGACATTGCATTCATGCTGATTGACGCAGGCGCAAGCGTATCTGCCAAGAACGGGCAAGGTGAGTCACCCTCCCCGAACTCCAGACCGATGTTTCTGCGACCGGGGCTTACCCGACATTTGACGCCTGGTCAATGCTGATCAGAAAGCAGACACAGCCTGAGTGCCCAGTCCTTTCTTAAGTCGGTGGCCTTCTCATTTCCTTCATGCAAGCATGACAGATGAGGTTGCGATTGATTGATTGAAGACAAAAAAGTTGCACTGATCGGCCGGCACTGTTGCACGCTGGCAGCCATTTTGTGATCGCAAATGTACGAGGCCAGCTTATGGTGCTCGACAGCCAGAGTAAGCTAGGAAAGTAGACCAGAGCTGACCCGACATGAACTACCTCAATGCAGGCGAGACACCCCTTGATTGCGCACCGGCTACCTTGTCCAACAAGATCAAAGAGAAGCTTAGAAGAAGCTGATTGGATCGACTGATTTCGCGAGTTGGATGAATTGTACTGTATCTTTGGAAGGTGTACATTAAGAGCCGATATAGCCTTTAGTCATGGAACTGGTTGTACGTACTGTATGGTTAAGATGGCCTTTCCTAGACTTGAAATTGGTCGATGATCCCGCTCTTTTTCCTTGAATGGTCGAAAGCTGTTGCACAAGACACGTTGGGAACGTGTCTATACCATCTGGCACGTCTACCTGGTAGTTTGCAAGTAAACGAGGCTTGAGCATGGTAAAGTCGCACGATTTTTGGCGAAAGGCGAGGAATTATGTCACCTGTACCTCTAACTTGTCAACATGCTGCAATGTTTGCACCGCGCATCTGACTTGCCGATAGGAACTTATGCTACTATTAGTGATCGACATGGAAAAGGTGGCAGCTTCAAAGCGTACGCCTAGTCAGCGCCCGCTTTGTAGTAGTAGCCTAGCCTGCTCCATCCATATAATTAGTTTTATATTGAATGCATGCAGTGCGCCCCTATAGTCGCAGTGTGCGGCTCACTGAATAGTACGGTAAGCTATCATAGAACGGTAGCTACATGGTAAGTACGAAACAACTAGTGTTCTGGTCGGATCGTTGCATGCCTATGCTGATCGCTGCATGTGGCAGGCACCAGGCTTGAAAGCTGGAGTCGCGAGCCATTGCAAGTTGCAATTTGCAGCATTGCCTGGCATCGCTCAAAGAATTCGGAGGGATCACGCATCTGCCGTCGCCGCCGGCCGGTAGTTCATGCAAACGGCCATCATGCATTGTCGACGATTGGGGACCTAGAAGCAGCCTCCGTGCGCCATATGTTCCTGTTGCCGGGGCCGCTGTAGGTTGAGTGGGCCTACATGTTTCTGGTCGGTCAGCTAGCCCGGGTATATGATACATCCGACCGGGCAAGTAGCTGACGCCGACGGTTCATGCAAAAGCTTTGCTGATTGCCGGCATGAGAAACGGCATTGACCTTGCATGTGCAAGTCTGTGCAGCCAAACTTCGGCAACCTTTCCTCATTTCTGAATTTTCTCCCCCACTGGCACGGCCACGGCACACGACTCACAATCGGTGCTGCAGCTCCTGCCCCCCTCCTGCGCTGCCACAATTACCGTGGCTAATTGTGGCAGACTAAGTTAGAGGAAGGACGGGCCCATCCCCTCCACCAGCCGACCGTTCTAATGGAGCCCGCTCAGAGGAAGAGGCGCGTGCTCTTTGTCTGCAGCCATAATTCAAACCGCTCCATTGCTGCAGAAGCCATTGCCAGGAAGCTGCGTCCGGACCTGGATGTACATAGTGCGGGAACGCTTTCTGCGGGGTCGCTCAATCCGGTCATGGTCAGCGCGTTGGAAGGCAGGGGGTTCTCCACGGAAGGCATGTTCTCCAAGGTCAGTACTTTAAGCTTCTGATGACATTTGGCCAGTGTCAAAGTGGAAGTCGTCAACCATCTGCAGCGCCCCAGCAAACCAGCGCGGCAGCCCTTTCGATTGCAGCTCTGCAATGCACTGTGGTATTGCACGTCACAATGCCTCTAGTGGACTGGGGCACTTTTGGTTTAAGTAAGGCAAACCATGATTCAAACGAGGCTTCTGACTGCCTGTGCTGCATCCCAACCTTTTGTAGTGGCAGACTTGATGCGAATCCCATATGTGTTTGAGAAGCATCACCGCATGAATGAGTCAGCCCAAACTGCTGTCCTTCTTGGAAAGGAAGCAACATGAAGTGGGGGGCTTGGTCGGTAGATTATATGCTAAAGACCCCTGTCGGCTTGCAGAACCAGTCATCCGGATACGCTCTGATTGGGAACAGAGTATTAATACGCTGGGACAGTAACCAGCTCGGCACATGTAAGAGCAGAATTCAGTCTCCGATTGGCTTTCAATCCCTCTGTGGAGTACGTTGCTTGACAACATATGTCCGTGTCTGAGAAGGCTGACATCGGCAAGAGCAAGTGCTGATGCGCGGCTGGTTTATGCACGCTGTGCAGGGCATTGATGACGACACTGTCAAGGGACTGAACAACCATTGGGATGTAATCTGCACCATGGGCTGCCTGGTAAGTGCATCACTGTGTAAGTAGGCTTGAGTTTGGAGACAGGTGAGTCCCAGAGTATCAGCTGCTTGCATCAAAGCTGACATCTGCTTTTGAGGACTCTGAACATGGTTCCTGGTCTTGAGCCGTTCGGTCAATGGCAAGGAAGACATTGTAATCTCAAGATCAGGAGCAATGTTGCGAAAAGTTGGAAGTCGATGGCATGCTTGACACAAACCGCTGTATCAGCCCTTTATTCAGAACACACGATGTTTCGGAATCATGGGGATGTTCTACTTGAAGAGTCAGAAGGGTTGGACAAGGACAGATCGAACGAGTCGTGCTTACTTGCACGTGTGCCGGTGTCAACATCCTATTATCTTTCCCAAGCACAGTGCCCACCAACTTGTGCAGCGGCCCGTTTCCGCTGCGCACTTTCTTCTTCTGTTAATCACGCCTCTACTACAATGTGTGGCAACGCGGTTTGTTGGCCAGCATGAAAGCAGTATCATTTATTAAAGCATTACCCACTCTTGTTTTGATGAAGTACACCCTTAGTATGCCACCTCCTTTTCAACCAGTAGGGATCTGCGGTCTTTTGCTTGCCGCAGGCGAAGGGCCTACCTTACGACCCTCCTTCATCAACGGAGGTCTACGACTGGGGCCTGCCAGACCCGGCAGCGCAGCCGGAGCTCCTTGACATGGTTGTGGAGAAAGTGATTGAACACGTGAAAAGTATAAAATGAGCCCAACACATTTTTGTGGTCACACTGCATCTGTAAGTCCCTGAGTTGTACGGTCAAAGGTTTCGTACCCAACGTTGTTTTGGTCCTTTGCTGCGAACTTGTAACAGGTTCGAAACCGCGCTGTTTCGGTCAAATGCATGTAGGCCAGGTGCAGTACAATGTTGAGCTCGATGTCAATCTTAGCTAAAGTGAACTTTGCAGGGGGCCCATGCAGTGCTCAAAGAAAAGGTTACAAGGTTAGTAGACTTCACACTGAGGGCCTCACGACATGATGATAGATGCTTGTCAGGCCGTGCTCAGAGCAAACATCGGTCTCAGTCTTGCTAACAAACACCGCCCAGGTCAAACGATGGTCTCGCTTTGAAAACATGGCCACGCGCTCGTCATCTTAACAAGAAGGCATTAATCAGCCGGCCGCGGGCGGTCACGCACGTGATGATAACTTAGTATCAAATTGTGATATAGAATTTGTGTTCGCACACATGCTGCAGCGTTTTATAGGTAAATTGTCGGAACGTACAACCATGCTATGATCCGTTTCGATCCGCCAATACTGAAAGTTAAGTATATATACGTACTGATACTAACAAACACAAGTAGACGGTACATCATGGTATATATATGCAGCCTGAGGCCAGTGCATTTCATGCATCATCCCGCGCAGGCATGTCGGATCAGTGCCTTCCGTGCATGCAGTTCGTAATATAAACAGTTGAAAGCAGAAACCTTATCAAAAAGTCTGGCACATGCATAGATCCACATCGTATGTCACCAATCCTTCCCTACACCCTTCAAATGACTCACAGACGCAGCTATCCGAGTCTGCCTCTCGCTTCTATGCCGCTACCTATTGTCTTGGAAAGATTGACAAGAGTAGGATTGATCAGGCAGGTACGAAGCTATAACTAGTTGTAGAAGTTGTTGCCCAACTCGTCCACTAAAGTCTTGAGAGCTGAGCTAGCTGGTATTTCAAAGTCAATTGTGTCCAAGAGTTGCGCAGATGAGACGTAATGTGGAGGTTCTTGGAACGTGATTACAACATCTGGATAACACTTTTGCAAATCAATGGCTCTCTTTGCAAGTCCATCTATTGGACCCGCAATGTGCCTCAGATCTACATCCAGAGCCCTCAGATTAGGACAGCAACTCAGGACCTTGGTCATTAACCTGAAATCCTCCGAATTTCTCACGCTAAATTGGATGGACTTCAGGAGGGCAAAACGGATGCTCTCCAAAGCCTGGCTGCAATTGATGGACTCGTACAACTGACCAATTCCGGTCCCCATTTGATATTCTACTACCGTATGAGGCAAGATTTGTAGAAAAGTTGCCAGCGGACATCGCTCGCTTGCTATTGCCCAGTATTCAACGTTGATGTCGAGGTTGACCTTGTCAAAACTCTCAAACGTCTGTAAAAGCGTCTCCACATTACTCACATGCCAATTCCCACCTTCAAACCGCAACTCGGTGAGGCTAAACTTGCGGTTCCCAAGTTCTAAGGACTCTATTGCCCCGGTAAAAGTCACACTTGTCTATTTCGGTGCTTTCAAGATGAGTCTGCTTAGCCGAGGGACTCCTTTGAAGGACTGCAGGTTGGGTGCATTTATCACCAGATTGCCCCGGATGATTGCACGGAAGAAGTCTAGCTTTTCTAGTGTACAAGACTTTAACTTTGGCTCCTGCAAACCAGGGCAGTACTTGAGGCTAAGTACCTTCAGTGCAGGCGCCTGAGTCAGCAAGGAGTGCAGGAACTGGTCGGAGATAGTTGCACCTTCCAGTCGCACTTCCAAAAGGTTGTTGAATGCCAGCAGTCCTCCCCAAGGGAACTTGGAAAGCAAACCCCGAATGCTTCAACAGCACGGTCTCGAGAGGGAGGGCTGCCAGAAGCCTCCAAAGCTGAGAGGATGCTTCCTCGGTCCGCGGACATTGACCACTGAGCAGGGCAAAGACCCTTAGGTTGGTGCACTGCCTCAGGATGGCAGTCAGCAACTCAATCGATGCACAGACCTGCACCTTCAGTGGATCGCCTTCGAACGTCCGGGTGTAATGCAAGGCCAAGCTGCGGAGATGAGGACCCATCTGAGTGACCGCTTGCACACCCACCATGCTCCCCAGCGTATCGGAAAAGTCCCAGAAGACATGTCTAGCAGCTGCCAGAGCGTTCAATGCTCTAAATCTTTTACAGACCACCGACAGTTGGCCCAAGCTCCGGGCGAAGACCCAGTGGCCCTCCCCAGCCACAGCTGGGATGGCTGGGAGCGGCCACACTTCCAAATGCGCGTCTTGCTTTTCCGCTGCTCTCTCCAGTATCTTCTGCAGAAGCTCGTCATCGAGCTGGTCAAAAGTGCAGCCGCCTCTGTGCTGTCCGCTGGCCATGTTCACGAACAAGGAGAGGTCCAGGGCGCAAAAAGGTCAAAGAACGAAGTTGTAAAAGTGTTCACATGCTACTTTTACGCAAGGTGCGTCAGCATCTTTGACAATCGGGGCACTCTGCTCTCCTCGGTGACGATTTACAATATCTTGGTTAAGGGCTAGGTAACCGCAAGACAACCGGGTGGTTTTTGAGGGTCAGCTTGATCACGGTTAAAGCTTCCGGTCGAGCTGACACGATATACATTAAGCTTCGGTTTTGATCTTGTTCAGACCCCGGTTTGGTATTTGACTACCTAGAGAAGCAGTGACTTTTCGGTCATGGAAGGAAGGCAGGCTGCTACTGTAGTTAGTCTCTGCCCGGTGGTTTGGAGGAGTATTATAGGGTCGCCCGGTGCTTTTTTCAGGTTCCTTGGATGACGCGCTACCGCACGCGCGACGACGAGATCTTTGGCAATCTGGCGGCCGACAGTGCCGGCCTTGGTAACACTCAGCTGGTAACACTTTTACAACTTCGTTCTATGTACTACTTGCGTCGAGGGCCGCCTCCACTACACCGTACACGGTACACCAACACTGCCAGGTGACCTCTCAATCTGTGCCTTGATAGTGTCCGAGACTGCGACTGCACCCAGGACCAGAGTCCAGGAAGCTACCGTAGCCTAAGATGGATTGTCGCTGTTTGGTCACCGGGTAAGTTGCTCGTCAGCTACCGTCACGGCGAGTTCCCCCGTCATGCTCGCCAGCAGGTCCCAGAAACCGGCGTGCCTCTTGACGTCTTTCGGGGCGACCCTCCTGCCTTCAAAAGTAAATTGCCCTTCTTTCCCGACGGCGAAAGATTGGCTCCGACTCCCGGGTCCAGCAGGCGCTGCCAGTGCCAGGCGCAGCCTTGAAGATCACTGCTTCAGCGCTCTTTGATTCTTGGAAGGTGGTCACTCGCCAACTTCGCAATCTGCAGAGAGTCTCGGGGTGTTCTGGCGAACAGAAGAGCGCCATGGCAGGCACCCACACTCTCTTGCGGTTACCTGGACCCACTCTTACTACTTTGCAGTGCAAGGGCAGCCAGCTCCGGTCTCGCTTCGGGCAGGCTATTGCCTGTCCTCTGGTGGCGCGGCCCGCTGCGGGCAGCTGTCTTGAGCAAAGATGCACGGCGCACAAAGGTGAAAGGTTTGCGACACAGGTGGTTGCGGACAATGACGCCATTTATTGACACGGTGCCAATCAATCGTGCTTAGGCCCAGCAGTAATGAGACAATGCAGAAGTCTATGACAGGAGCTTTCAAGCACAAACACATCCCGCTGCCGTCTTTAGGCCATAGTCCCGCAACCAAATGCTGCCATCTTACACTTTCTCAGACTTACTTCAATGTTTGTGCTGTGCCCTTCCTGCCGTCTCCTTCCTCTTACCTTTCTGGCTGGCTGTCTTTCCAGCCTGCTCAGCTGACACTAACTTCTTTCTGCATTGGGGCAGCCTTTCTCCCTGCTGGAACGGGACTATCAGCATCCCCGTTTCACCAGCGGCTTCTGCACCAGTCTGAGAGGAGAGGCGCTCTGAGGCACCGGCCGCAGGCGGTGGCCGACGTGCTGACGGAGGCCCCCCTGCCGGAGCAAGAAGTTAGAGAAAAGGTGCGGCTTCTTCAGCGGGCACTTGTCGTTTTCACTAGGGGTATTTTGACATGCAATGTAAACAAAAGGAACAAAGTGCTAGTCATGTCGCTGTAGCTTTGCTTAGCCGTCTTGGAGTGGTACGCTGGTGGAAGGCACGTGAAAACCATTCACAAGGTTGGTAAACGAGCGGCTCGGATTTCTTCTCAACAACTGCTCAGTTTTGGGGGCAGAATCACCTTGTTCGGAGTTTCTTGATTGCCCTTTCCCAAGTAGCAGAAAAAAGGGCAGTGACAATTTTCAAAAAGAAGACTTTATATTACACAATCCGCCGCAAAATATGAAAACGAGTTATCCTGAAACCCGCCGTCGTTAAAGCAGTCGGGAAATCAGCAAGATCTGTGTAGGAAAGATTGAAGGTTTGAAAACCAGAGGTTTAACGTAACCTAAAACCCTGGAGTCGATATATCACACCATGGGCATGTATGTCTTGTACACTTGTGAGATTGTTTTCTTTGGAAATCATTCCTTTCCAAGTCGTAAAAGGTGTTTGTCAATCACGAGAGAAAAAAATTCCCAAGAGACTAATATAAATAGCAGCGACTTGTTCTTTCTTAAAATACAGTCCATACTTTTTGATAAAATGTGAAGGGACTGAAAGGGCCCCTGAGTCCTGCAGGCCATTGATGAGGTTGCGGCCCGCCTGGCTGCGGAGCATGGGTCTCTTCCAACGGGCCCGAATGGGCGGGATGACCGCGACCTGATTCTGTGGTTCCTCCGGGACCGCAAGTTTGACGTTGACAAGGCGGTTGAGAAGCTGGCCACCGCAATCGTATCCTTACAGCCTCTTCCGGGCAACTGTGGCACATCGACCGTTTTCTTCAGGGGTTTAATTTAAGAAATTCTTTCAGCCTTGCAAATGCCTCAAGGATATTCTAAGTAGCTGAGCTGAGCCAGGTTGCAGTAGGTCAAGGAAATGCAGGGCTCTACAAAACGATTGCTTGAATACTACAGCGGGGGGTTTCTGTCTGGCGGACGCCGTAAAGGTCTCTTTTTGGACATTGCCCCGTTGCGCGTTTCCTTGACTCCCTGCTCAGCAATGGCGCACCGACTTTGGCGTGGAGGCGCTCACGGACGAGAGGGTGGCTGCGTGCGCTGCCACGGGGAAGGCCTACTTGCACACGGCCAAGGACAAGGAGGGGCGCTCCGTCGTTGTGGTTGTCGCAGGACAGCACCGCCCCGAGGTGAGCACTTTCCCATTGCCCCACGAATCTTGATACAAGTTTTGTGGGCTGACACATTGGCCTGGTTGGTCAAGAAACACGATGGGAAGCCAGGTCGTAGAGCTACTCTTCCGGTCGAATCGTACTTACGAGGAGAGGTCGTGGATTCAGGTCCTTTGGATGGTCATACAAGCGCTTTTTTTTTGTCAATCTGTTTGGCAACTTCGATGAGCTCCTTAGGGAGCGCAGTCGGTACAGGTAGTCCACAAGAAACGCTGGGTTGTAAGCTTCAACGGAAGTCTTAGAACGGGGCCAAAGTCGAACGTGGAGACTGCCAACGACAAGTTCGCCGTCTCAACGATGGCCAGTTCACCGAGCAGCAACCACCCATCATTTGCAGTCGACAATCCATTCTCTTTTTCCTTTTCTTTCCCCCGTTTTTCCGCAACATGTAGTCCCTTGACTACAGATATCATTCTAAGGAGACCCCGCAACCAGATCCTCGGGCTTGTTAAACACACGAACATGATTCAGATCGTTACATAACGAGATGAGATGCTGAACTCGATCCTGCAAGACTTCCTTTCTTGTGATATTCGAATCCAGACCATCAGTCGACCCTTCGCATGCTCTCGCAACATTCATTCCTACGTTTCTGGGGGGGCCGGTCCAAGGTGGCACGGATCAGCGCCTTCATCCATAACCTGGAGCCAAGACAGAGCGAGAAGCGAAGACACCCCCATCGATTCAGTTGATCACCCTTAGAAGCGTGTCTCGCAGACCTCGGGTGTAACAACTTCTTCAAAGTGGCGGAGTTCTCTGGAGAGACTCGCGCCCGTTGCTGTCGTGCGTACATGTCCTTTGAAGGACGTCTCAGCTGATTATCAGCAAGACGTTGTGTCACAGACTTCGTGCTGTGTGAAACCATCATCAGAGTTACGGAGTTCTCCGGAATTCTGCGCGCCCGTCTCTCGCTTGCAGGAGTCTTCCGTTGGAGGACACCTCGGCTGATCGTCAGCAGAATCAATTGTTAGAGACTTCGCGGTGTCTTACACCACCTTCCAAGTCATGTGTTGGAGTTTTCCGGAGAAATCACGAGCTCCTCTTTGTTGTACAGGAGTTTTCGCTGGAGGACAGTCAGCGGCTGTGCGTGCACATCGTGGAGCAGGCGGTCGCCAACCTGGAGCCGCCGACGGAGCAGATTTTGGGCATCTTCGACCTGCGCGGCTTCCAGCAGAAGAACACCGACTGGCCCTTCATCAAGTTCCTCGTCGACATCTTCTTCAAGTGAGGCCGCTTTGCCACTTTTTCTTGTCCGCTCTGAGAATATGACGAAAGTGGTTGATGGAAATACCAACGTAGTACGGAGCTTTAGGTTGTAGAGGGGTCATTTGTTATACTCTTTCGTCGTCAACTTGAGGAGAAAAGTCTGCGACTTTATTACGTGCCACTTCTCCTTGATGATTCAAGCCTGAGGTTTCGCAATGTACCTCAATACCCTCTGTCCCTCCTGGTAATCTCGTTTGCCAGCGCTTCCGGACAACCCGCGGTTGACCTTCGCCTAGGTTAGTTTTTCAACAAGCAGTCTCACGAAAGTTGTAAACGTCCGGACGTAAAGGCGGCGCTCGGTCGCCCAAGTAACGGCACCGCGATCTCCGTTCCCCTAATCCTTTTTGCCGTTTCTCTTGATTCCTCTGAACACTTTGGGCACTTGATTCCCCTTTGTTTACCGTCAGACGCCGCATGCACGTTTCTGTATAAGCATTGGGGCTCAACGTAAATCTGCCGACAAAAGCGCCTGATCATGCGCCCTGTTCTTCCAGGTACTACCCGAAGCGCCTCGGTCACGTGCTGTTCGTGGACGCGCCCTTCATCTTCCGGCCAGGCTGGGAGATCGTCAAGCCCTGGATCGGCAAATACAAGGAGCTGGTAAGCGCGCCGGCTCAGCCTGCCGCTGGAGCAGACTGCCTCTGACAAGTTGCGGATAAGGGAAGGCTGCTAGATCGAAAAGTACTCAGCAATGTCACAAGTGGAAGTGGATCCCGTATCGTCGCTTCTGTTCCGTGCCTTTGGAGTCATTTGATTTAGGCGAGCTCAACTTGTGTCGTCGACAAGCTCAACGGTGGTCCCCCTCTGGGGGCGACACCCAGTTTGATCGACCACAATTGACGTTTTTCACTCACCTTCAAGATCCTGTCTCCCTTTGTCTGGGGGCATTTTCACAAATTGGAAACGAAGTTAAAAAACAGTTCCTTTTTCTGTCCCACAACAGGGCATCATATATCCACTTTTCTATCTTTTTGATCCATCGCTGACGGTGGACTAACTCGAACGTGTCCAAGGACGTAAGCGGTGCTGTCTGCAGGCTCCGGGAACAGCCGAACCCCTCTCACTTTCTTAAGTTCCATTTGGTCCAGTCGAACGTCCGCAGCTTGTCCTCGAGGATCCTCCAACCAATTGGTTAAAAGAGACATGCTGCTTCTGAAAGCAACTGCATAGTGCAAACTTCAGACGCCCGCAAGGCAGGCCAAAGCGGGCGACTGAGCACCGTTTTGCATACCGCAGGTCCGGTTCTGCTCCGCCAAGGACGTCAAGGAGTATTTCACGGACGAGACGCTGCCTCCCAACTTTCGGACCTGACTTCTGTGAGCGCTGAAGCCGAAAGGGGGCCTGTGTTTGGTGCCCCCCTTTGGCGGGGCGGCTCCCATTTCAGTTTGGGATTGTACGCGCAGGTTGTTGAGTGTGCCCAACTCCGAGATTTTGAGCGTGTTGAGTTGTAACTTAGAAACAAGGTAGCGGTACTAATCGTCCCCTAGGGATGTTGAGATTGGACCTATTGTTGCAGATTAGCTAGACATCCCCACGGCCATAGGTGTTGCTTGAATCGAGGCGGTAGGTCTGGTGGACTTCACCGACGGATGACCCCCTGATTTGTTGATGCTTTTACAGCTGTAGCTAGTGGACCATTTGAGCACTTCTGCGTGCTTGAGCGAGTAAATGATCACGGGCCGGTAGTTGTGAGAACAGGCCGCCCAGGCTTCCACTGCAGCCCGCGGCATATGTTGCCAAAAGAAGTGTAGTAGTGTCCGTTTACAACTCTATGTGATGCCCACCCCAGGCGGGGAGACCTGTTTGCAAGCTAGCCCGGCCCGCCCTTGATCGAGTTACTGATTGATTGCGCTCACCAATGTCAAACTTAAAACACATATCTCATGCGCGAGTTCAAATTAATTGCAAGCGCGCCTTGACGAGCGGGGCCGGCCAGACATTTTTACCATATTAAGGTTTATGTATATGCGCATATGAGCAGCCTAGGTGCAGGACTCCGTCCGCACGTGGCGCGCGGCTTTTACCATGTGATGATTGGTAAATTGAGTGTTCAATGAACAGTGGGCCGAAGTGCTCCGACACATATTTAACATACATTCTGATCGAGAGCTACTGAGCGACACACGTTCTCAAGCATATAGCGCGCAATTCCTAGTAAACTGCGCCAAGCGCAAGCTTCGCATCAAAATCATCAATTAATATGAGCCACTGAGGGCTGCATAATCAAAAGAGCGGAATGCGTACATATGAAGACGTTTCCATGGACCACGCTCAGTGTCCTCAGATCTTACATGTGGCAGGCCCTGCATGCGCATTCAGTTGGCATACGTTTCATGACCGAACATCAAACGTTGGTGGTTGCAGTATCAATTAGAATCACAATTGTGCGCCACGCGTGCACAGCCTAGACTCACTAATATCAAGTGAACCTTGGAACAACATGAAAATGATCTAGCTGTCAAGCGTTGCGTAACCGCACGGCCCCAATGCTCTGTGTTTGTGCAACATATCTATGCACCCAAGCTCTTTCGATCGGATGATCTTGCACGTCCATTGGCATGACGGTCACAAGTTAGGCTGGAATGCAGCGTACCGTGACTGACTAAGCCGTACGTTCAATTGATCCTATAAAATGAGACGGCTTTACTTGCTTGCACGTAGTATGGAATGAGCCGCTGATCGACAGCTTTTGCAATATCGATCCAGAAACTTTTCCGCTCTTATTTCAGAAAGAATGCAGCTACAAGCTATTCCTTTGGCGGGTGCACTGATCATGCCTCCAACGGTGGCAATCGTGCATCTCGGTTTGACGTTCCTAAACCATCGAGCCTGACTATATTGGCTGGAAAAAGCCTTGCTCCTGTCTTCCTTCGACCGTTGCAGCCCCTCACCCGTGGTTCCCGTACCTCCCGGCCGCCTCACCCCGCTCATTGGTGCGTACCGGCGGGCCCGTGGCTTTCTTGAGGTACTCGATGACGTCAGCCCGGTCCTTGGGTTCGGGGAGGCCCTCGAAGTCCATCTTGGTGCCCTGCACGTACTTCTGCGGGTTCTCCAGCCAGACGTACAACGTCTCCTCGTTCCAGATTGTGCCCTGCGGAGAACGAGACGAGAGTCGCTTCAGGGCCCTTTGAAGGCCAATCGATAATTTGGAAACACATCTGTAAACGAACACTCAACAAAATCCTGATCGACGTGGGGCGGTTGAGGAAAATCAGACGCAATTTTCGTCGACTTTGGCGACCAGCTCTTGCCTCCGTTAAAGAGCGAATAGCCTAACGACACGCGTTTAGATTCAATCCATGTACCGACCATGATGTCAACTAGAGCCGTCATTTTTCTTTTCTTCAACGGACCGCTGGTGCTGGCCTGCCAATGCAGGGCATACCGTACACAGGCAGCCTTTTTTCAAGAGCACCGAAATGCACGTTGTTTGCAATAGGAAAGAAAATTTGAATTGTAGCAATTTAATAAGTCCCAATGCTTTTGACTCATAAGCCTCGCCAAGAATGACGGCACCCTGACAACTCTACGAGTGTTCCCACCGGGGGCCGGAATCGGTTGTTTTTCTGGCCGAATTGCCGGTTCCAGAACCTTGCCGCACCAAAAGCATCTCGACTTCTTCACGAAGAAAAACCACATCTGCTTAGAGATTCTTATAGGAACCACTTCACACACTCGGACCATTATGCGTCTCATTCGAGAGGTGGACACCCACCTTCAGCTGGAGTGCTTGTGAGTAACCCCGAGGGAAGTCGGGAAGCCTCCCTGACCTACACAAACCGAGGCAGGCTGAGAGTGAGCAACCTTCAAGTATTTGAAACGGCGCTTTGTGAAAGTTCGAGAAGGAACTCCTTTGCAACGCTATCTATTCAAATGCACACTACGGACGGTGCAATCTGCGACAAGTTCCGAAAACGCTGCACTGTCATGAAAGCTACTAAATGACGTACAGGATCAGATACCCTGAGCTCTTAACCTGCCAATCAAGTGGGGTGCTCATTTTCGAGCAGAATTTTTTGGAAGGGGTTCCAAAGACAGGTAGCCTTTCCTTAACCCGGTGCATGCAGCAACACAGTTGTTCAGACCTCATCCCTGTCTTGAGCCCAGACTCATCAGAGCGAGCATCCTCTAGCTGTATTTGGAATCAAGAGTATTTAGAATACTAAGAAAGCCTAAGTAGAGCAGATTCTGTGCAAGTTACAGCGCAGCAGCTCTACAACCCCCATCTTCACCTCCCGCCACCTCTCCCATTTGATTACCAACCCTCCTCCCCAGCACACCCCTCTCAGCACCTTCCCACTGGCAACATTTAAGTGCTTTGACTTCTGAACGCCAGTTGCCCAAATGTGCACCCAGCCTTTCGCTGCATGACCTGGAAACCCCCTGGTCTTATCTGCGCGCATGCCCTCTCACCTTCTCCCAAACAGTCCCCACAGGTTTGGCGCTTTGGGTCCATGGGAGTCTGGCCCCGTTGCATTCGGGTTAATGGCGTGGCACTTGGCACACGTCTGCTTGTAGATCTCCTCCCCTCGTTGTGGATCCCCTTGGGGAGCTTTGGAAAAATCCTTGTCCGCGCCCGCCCGTGACATTGCCCCTCGCAGCTGGTAAGACGTGCTAATGTGGGTATACTATGATCTGATTGATTGGACTTCAGATCGCCTCAATCTTTAGTTGCTATATCGCATCAAGGCCCACTTCACTAGAGGCGCTCTGCAACTAACCCCAATGTAGCTTAAGGTGCATGCAGCAGATTTAGAAGGTTCAAATGCAAACAGAACCTTGAACTCTTGAACTGTCACGAGACAGAGTCAAAACACTAGTTTCAGTCCTTGCTGATGATAAATGATCGGAGTGAGTCTGCCTTGGTTGTCTAGCTTCAAAGAATCAGCTCTAACGTTCCGGAACAGCAATGCAACTGCGGTAGATGTCAGGTTCGCATCCTGCGGTGGTTGCAATGATGGTCCGAAGCTGGGCCAATAGATTGATTGAATTTCAATACGTGACTCTCGCGCCCCTCGTGCCCCAAATCGAAACCCTGTCCAGGTCCCCTTCCGCTGCAAGAAGGACAAAAGCAGAATCAGGAAAGCTCGTCAACGCAATCAATAAGATTATTAGAAAGCTGGCAGGGTCTGCAAGAGGAGTAACGTCTGTGCATGTGCCGTGGATGTAGCTGCGTAGAGCAATGCTACGCAAGGCTACCTATAGTCCTATCTCATGATCCTCCATCGGCAGCAAGTTTACGGGGCTGCAGGGGCGCCTCAATGGTCAGACTGCTATGACAGGTGGCGGAGTGCATGATGCTCAACGTCAAGCCAAGGCAAATTCGAGCCGGGGGGATCCCTCAAGCGGCGTCTCAGACTCAGATGACCACACTGGAAGTCCACACTGCGCGCGCGGCTTGTTTCACCGGCCGCGTGCTGGCCGCCCAGCTCGGCGTCCATGCACGGTCACTCGCGCTCAATGAAATTCTGACTAGAATGAGCAGCCGTCCCGCCTAGCATGCAGCGTTCCAAGTGCCTGGCCGGCAGAGCTACGGTATATGTTGGAAGCCAGCGCACTTGATTAAGCTGGCTCGGCCACTCAGGTGACAAATCTTGCAGCTGGGCCGTCTTCATCCTCTTGCCACGTCATGGATATGTGCAACTAGCGCAACAGCTAGTGACACATAACTTAAGTCAGCAACTGACTGGAAGCAATGCGCATGGGTTGCGATATTGCATAGTACAGAATCTATCGATCCATTGTTGGAGGCAATCACTTTTCGAGGCTAGGAACTTACATCAGTTCTGACAATGATACACATGCATCTTCATGCGCATGCCACCTTGGCAGGGCTGCACGCAGCTCTCCATATCAGGATATGCACATGCATAGTAACTGTCCCGCTCGAATCGCAGACTGCCTGCAACTATGTGCGCAATGCAGACCCTAACTTGCTGGTGGTTTGCTTGGATCTCCTCCGTACAGTTTGCACTATCGGATCGACATTGTGGTCACTTCAACATTGGAGCATCATCATCAATCACAATGCAGAGTGCCAACTTGTCATGATTGAGTTGCAACGGTCCTGAACGGCGAGGGGCTCAGCTCAACTCTTCACCTCCTTTATCAAGGTCGTGGAAACCACCAGTCCGTCAAGGTCGTAGGTCCTGATCAATCTCGAACGGTGGCCCGGGTTAACTATCCAGGACATTTCGAAGTAGAACGATTGCCCGGGCTTCACGTTGAGCGGACACGTAACAGCGATGCCCCCGGGTAGTAGCGTGGTTTGCAGGCCGCCAGGGTACAGGATGACGGACCCGTCTAGAGACGCCGTGGACTTCAACTCAAAACCGCTGGGACCCATCTTGAGCACCTGTCGGGATTACGAGCAGTGCGTCAACAAGCAGTGCGTCAAGAGAGACAACAAGGATCGTATCTGCTTGCGCAGGCGACTGCATAGAGAAAACTTAGAAGCCTCTACGTAAGAAGGGGCACCCATGCAGGGTACTACTGGGCCTTTTACATGGACAAGTGGTTACTGAATGGATTCACCAGCAATTATGAGTAGGCCTCTTATTTGACGTATTGTACCAAACTTCAAAACTTTTGAACCTACAAAAAGAGCGCTGACACAGTACCGAGTATCCACAAAGGTACTTAAAGCGTCTGCATCGAATCCTCACCTGTTCTAAAGTGCCCTCCGGTCCTTTCGTATAAGTGATGGACGAATCGTACTCTGTGACAGTGCCCCCGTACAGCGCCGTCCGCCGACTCGAGGCGCGGCCCTTCCACTTTCCTAGCAACGCGTCAATCCGACTTCCCGGGTCGTCTTGCTGCGTTCAAAGAGAGCGGATCAGGATGGCTGTCAGAGAAATTGGAGCTTCCCAAAGTTCGTACATCCAAGAAAACAACCCCCTTTCTCAACCTAAAGATGCTTCGTGCCGTTGTTTTCGGAATTTCTGCAGCCGGGTTTACAGGTCTGGTGAGGAGCCCAAGGAAGGCACATCACGATGGTTTCCGACGGGTGCGCTGGACCGGCGGCTCGCTTCCTCATTCTGGAGCAGCCCAAACTTCACAAGCCACGAAGCGTCTCTGTCTGGTGAGCGTGAATTAGTGATCACGAACCCCATCCTGGCGTGCTGGCAACGACGTCAAAACGGAGTCTGCTTGCCGAAGCCGGAGCAAGTAAAGCCATACACTTCAAAATGGTACCTTAAGAGGACAAACGACCACGCAGAGCTGCAGTCGGGCAAGTAGGGACTACATCAGCATAAAAAAGCCTATGTCCTCTGATACATCGGAATCCTCGGCCCCTTCTGCTCAGGAAGGGAGAGGGAGATGGATCTATCTCACGAACAGAATCAGTTTTTAGAAACGAAAGCTGTGAAGAAGAACTTTGTAGAGCTGGCCTCACCGTTTCCAGCTCTTCACCTTCCGTCTTGCTCTCGACGAACACGCCAATCTGGTCCAGCAGGCCGCGCGTGTCCAACACGTGTATGGCGCGCACGCGTCGGTCGCCGCTGTCCGAATGGAGGCAACATTCGCTCACCAGAGCGGGGCGCTCCGAAGGATAGCGAACAGTCCTGGGCACAGAGGGAGAGAGCTCTTAGAATCGTCTTCTTGTCGTCTGGCCTCTGACAATCTGACAATCGTTGTGAAGACGAGGCGATCTTGATTTGAATTTGGTGATTGACGCTCGCTTTCCGCAAGAAGCAGAATGCGAATGTAGCGGTGCAGGTTTGATTGAACTATCTCAATGGACCTTCCAATAGAAGGAAAGGATGACACAGCTAAGTCGCCTGCAGACTTGTTCGAGATAGGGGAGAAGAAAAACGGTCGTTGTTGCAGAATCGCCACATCTTGCTACTCGGAGAGCAAATCGCATCAAAGCAACTTTTGACCACGGTGTCTTTTGGCAGTAAACCCTCAGACCAAACGGTCAGTAGCTGTGTCCACTCTTGAAGCTACAACAACACAACAGATTGGGCTCTGCATTAATGACACCACCTACAATGAAGTGGGCACTGGGCAGAGCTGGGAGGAGGAATAGCATGTAGGATATGAGAATCGAATCTTGACGAAGCATTAATTTGCGAAGAAACACAATTCGTCTAGGTGATTGACCGTTTGGTTGTAACGTAGTACCTGTCAATGTCTTCTCCGTCCTTTTTCTTGGACAGCCCTTTCCTTAAGAGTGCGTCCAGTGCTTCTGCAGTTTGGTGTGACAGCGAGAAGGCGCCATCACCAGGAAAGTAACTCAGCTGTCAGAAGAACAGGAACGAGACTTAGCATGTTGAAGATTCGAATATAAGGGTGGGTTTTTGACTGCTTGGGGCCCGGGAAACACTGATGGCTGCGTCCACTTCTTTGAACATTCAAAGACGTTTACGGCAAGGCAGCTTTTCAGAAAGCACTGCAATTCTTTATGTAGGTGCCGCCTCCACAAGATGGTGGTTCAAGATAAGACGTCTGTGCCGTTGCCTTCCCTGCGATGCAAGGATTCAGAATCTGACATAGGTTTCCCATCCTCTCAAAGGGAAAGTGGATTAACCACAGGCTTGATGGTGCTTAGCGTCACAAACCTGGTCAGGGCCCACTTACCTGCTGAGAGTCACCTAGCGAAGTGCGGCTGCTGTGCAAATCAAAGACCGACTCAGAATCTGACGCGCTGGCAGCTCCCACAGCTTGATCCTGAACCTTCAACCTACAAAGAATGAATCAATGTTGACAAGAATGACAAAAGACACCTGTCTCAGGAATATCTACGGCCAGGAGGTGCTTGATCAGCCCAGAAGCATCATAACTCATGCCCTAAGAATCACATCATCAGCTTCAAGAGGCATAAGAACTGGAAACCTTTGACCACCACCACCATCATCAGATGAACCCTGACTGTTTGCTTTGAGTCATTGGGATTGATAATATTGTCTCATTTGCCCGCACCTCTGTTGCATCATCAGGTCATCCGCTGTTCCGCTGGACGTGACTTCCATGGTCGTTTGGATGCTCTCCAGGACCTTGCCGAATGCATTGAATTGCTGCACATGAGGTTGACTGGATGATTGGTGGCTAGCTCAGAAAACTGTCAATTCTACTGAGGAGCACATTTGAATTATGGTGATGCAATAAGAGTTGCTGTCGACAGGTGCGTCCAACACGTCAGCCCAGCATCTTTCAACCACTTGCAGCGATCACGCCCTCACTCACTCAGTCCGGGTGGTAAATATGTTAAGAGCCTCAGAGCTTGAGCGGAAGGCAAGAGTCTTGCTGATGGTCGTGCTCACATAAAACGTGCCACTCCAGGTCCCGCAGTTCAACTGGACGAACGCAGGAAATGCTGCTGAAGCATCCATATGCCACTTTGCAATGCTGCAGGCAACTCTCCTTGACTGTCTAGCGCCCCAAGCGAAAGAGGTGCCTAGAAAATGAGAAGCAGGCAACTTGCTTTGCTCTTGTGCCAAGTCACACCAGTCGTGAAGCTGGTTTGTACCTCTGAGGACGTCTTGGTGGTGAAAAAAGGACGAATGTCGCTCTGGAAATCTGTTACAGGTTGGCAGCTTCCAATGCCGCATGTTTGCTGACTGCGGTCGCCGTGCATTTGTCAAAGCAGACCTTGCGCAAGTTGATATTAATGGCCAGCTCCCCCTGCTTCTGAGTGAGTACATGCTAGCTGCCTCCATTGCTTATAAGATTAGCGCTGCTGCTGCCACTAGCTAGCAATCAGTGAGAGTGTTAGCGGCAGAGGCTGCAGGAAGTTGTTTTGTTGGCGCCTGCCAGCAACCGTACCGGCCGAGCCAGTTACTGAGGTAAAACCATCAAAGTAGACTCCTTTTGTTAGTGTCTCCGCCACTCTGATTGGTGTGAATTACTCCCAACCCACCTGGAAGCACCTGAAGGGTGACAATTATTGCAGTCTGTCAGTGGTTACGGGAGTGGTTACAACGTTGACAATGAGACTGACATCGACATTGACATCGACGTTGACATTGACATTAACCCGGGGCACTTACTTTGACATTAGGGTTACGTTGCAAACCTGTGACGGTTCACGCCAATCGACGAGCGCTTTGTTAGGGTTACGCCATTCCCAGTGACATTAGGGTTACTCACTGACAGAGACAACCGGGCAGAGTTCTTTTAGTTTTAGTGTTGTAGGCCATTTATCCTGACCCGGTTCCATCCGTACTAGAATCCGTACCGCAAAGTGTACGGTAAAACCTGAAATTCTGACGCATTTTTGTTCAAAGGACCTGAGCTGACAGTACGGTCCACGCGGATACCCTGTGAACCTATGATCCCGCGTGTAAGATGTTTTCACACTTTTTGGGAGCCTGAGACACTAACAAAAGGAGTCTACTTCGTCGTACTTGCGTTACTGAGTACTCCCTACATGCACATGTATAGCTAGCGCCCGCCGCCACACCGCGCGTGGCCTCGTCCGGTTCCGCGGCCGCGCCGTTATGCGCGCCGCGCGCGTAACGCGGCCGGCTTGGCGCAGAAACCCTGCAACGACCGGCCGGCGGCCGGCCGGCCAGCTGCACAGTGCACAGTGCACATGTGACACATGTCCACATCGACACTGGACAGCTACGGTAGTAGCATCTGCATAATGGAGCATAATGGATCAGTCACAACAGTGTTTCTTTACGGCGCTGTCATCCAGGTCGGGCATCCATGATCCAGGCAACTCCTGCGAGTCCCTTGGACCCTTGTTAAATGGCCGAGGCCCAATTGCGGTAACCCTGGGGTTACGTAAGTCAGGAATCAGGATACTGACGTGAATTACTGAGAGGCTTGTCTCCTAAGATTCAGAAGCCCCGGGCAGAGGGGCAGTACCACAACTAGGTACCTAAAACCCCTTAAACCCAAAAACGCGCTCCGCACCCCTACCCAACTAAACCAACCCTACCCGTCCCGACTCCCCCACCCTAGACCTTGTTAGACAATGGACTCGATCGGGAGTTCCGCAATTCCGCATTCGATGTTTATCAGTGCATAATGGTATAATGGAGCATTTCAAAGTGTTTCTTTCGGGCGCTGACATCGTGCTGACATCCAGGTCTGATAGATGTCTTCACAACAGTATCCTGTCTTACGTAACCCCAGGGTTACCGCAGAATTGCTACATACGCATTAGAGGCGAATTCAAGGTAACTCGAGCTATGTAACTAACCGCATGTAGCTGGCCTAACTTTTTTCACGCCAAGCCAGGCGCTATCCATGCTGTAAAAACCGGGAATGTAGAAACAACTTCACTGCGCTGGCAGCCTGGCACTTTCAACTGCATAATGGAGCATTAAGTGATTGGGCGTTTCCTTCTTCAAGTTTTTGGCGCTGACATCCAGGTCTGTGCAGTGCAGACTCCAGTGTGCACCTGTTCGCAGAGTCGGGCTGCGCCACTAAGTGGCAGCCGCTTCCCCCGCGCGTTTCCTGTTGTTGTATTGTTCGATACTGTCGTGATTCGTGAATGCTCCGGAGTCCAGACTCCAGAGTCCAATGGCAGATTCACTAGGTCAAAACTTTTCAACAGTATCCCGCTTGACTTCTGCTGTATTGCATTGCCTGGGCCCTGGACGGTCAATCGCAGGCCCTGTGCAGGACCTGTGCACAGTCAATATTTTTCGGCCGTTTCAGGGGGACCACGCGCGTACGTGGTACGTACCAAGTAAATAATAAGATCACAAGAGCTCTCGCTTTGATGACAGTTATTTTTATCGACGGCGGGTGCTAAGCTGTAGGCTACCCTGTGTACGGTTGTCATATTGACCCATGGGTACTTTGATTCCTGACAGTGATTCCGACGAATCACGTGAGCTGAGCACGATCCGGCACTGTAGTTACTATGCAGCCCCACCGGCAGAAGGTCGAACCACCTAGAGGCTAGAAAGAGGCTAGGTTTCGTCGATCGCTAGACGTAGCAGAAGCAGAACAGTAGAACAGTAGAAAACAGACAAGCTAGAAGCCTATGCAGGGCCTATGCAAACATGCTAGCCTTCATGTAGTAAGACAAGTCGTTTGCGCCCCATTCGACGACGAAAGCATGGGAGATTCGTTTGCATAATACATCGATGCGTACTTCTGTTTGCATTTAATATACATCATGGATGGAAACCGCCTCAAGGCTCAAAGCCTGTGCGTATACTTTTCAAGAATCAAGGGCATGGGCAGATCCGGTTTGCATTTGATGCTTCAGAATCAGCAGCTCTGAAACTGGGGAAGCCTCTTCCATGCAGCTACCATTGGGGCAGTTAGTGCTCACACGACCAAGAAGGTTTTGAGTGCAGCCTCAGTGCTATAAAGGCAGCTCGCAAGTCCATCGACGGTTATTCACAACTCGCCATTCTCGCAAGCAAGCAAGCAACTCCGCAGCTCTTCTCCAGAGACACCAGATCTTCTTCCTCACCTACACTACATAGTCCAAGTGCTAGCTGCTATGGCGTCCAGCTCAGCCCTGTCGGTCCTTGTTGCCCTTGTGCTTGTGGCCGCCCTGAGTGTGCCTACGTCCGGCTCTGAAGCAGCGGACAGCTGGGACATGTCCCACGTCCACCCCGGCCTTTCCAGGGAGCTCCTGGCTACACCTGTTGCCGGTAAGAAGACTCTGGCAAGGTTGACCATTTGCTAATAATCCTGATCATTGACGTCCTGCCCTCCCTACTGGACCTGAATCAGCGAAGATGTGTTGTGAAGTTGCGAAGATGGATCTTAATTATGTGTAAGTTGGGTTCCAATTTGATAATGCTTCCTTTGCCTGCAATGACACCCTCTCGAATCTCCCATAGCAAGAATGTGTAAGACAGCCGAGTCTAATCAGATCATCATGAACAAAGACGTGTTCTTGCTGTTCGAACGTTTCCAGGCAGCTTGATTATGCAGGATCAAATACTTTCACCGTTTCTATCACACTTTTTCCCTCCTGCATCGCTTCAGACTGTCCTCGGCTCTCCCTCAATCCTCTCTTCTACTACTAGTAGGCTACACTTGTTTGTCTGCCTGTTATGTACCGCCTCACTGGCAGATCCAGGAAGCAGGAAGCTTCTTGGTAGAAGATCCGGCTACTTCCCAGCAGGGAATCATCTCTCTTTGTGCTTGCCAGCGCCAATCTGCAGAAGCCAACCTCGCGTTCCTTCGATCTTGAACTGATCCTTGATTCGGCAGCTTGTTGACTTGTTAACAAGAACAAGAACAAGAACAAGTTGCTGAGCTCGTTTCAAACCTCGTCCCCCCCTTATTTTCCAAGGCTGTGTCTGCCCCCCCGGTACTGGCGGCGTCAACTGTGATGTGTGCCCAGCGGGCACCTTCTCTCCTGGGGGCCCCCCATCCTCCACCAACTGCAACCCTTGCCCCGACTTCTCCATAGCGCCCAGGCCAGGGTTCGGCAAGTGCAGAGCGTGCGCCGCCGGGCAGGGCACAAACCTTGCCAGAACCAAGTGCTGTGAGTATTTCCTGAGTCCTCTTACATAGGAGGGACAAGTTCTCCTGGAAGATTGTTTTCCTGAAGATTAATCTCTGCAGAGATTGTTCTCCTGATTGGCAATCAAGGTTCTGGGCTTTCGGGCTTGCCAGGTGCGAGAACGCACTTACCCAGGACAGTGATGTCACAAAGAACAAAGCAGCTAGTCCACCTTTTGATGACGTTGCAACGGTTCCTAGCAAGGCGTTCCCAGGTGACTCTTTGCTTCAGCAATTATCCAGACGTCACTAGCTTCTGATGCGTTGCATTTGCTCAATAAAGATATATATGAAACGTTTCTTGAGAGCACTAATGCTAGCAGTCGGCAAGGAGATGATGGTCTGATATTTAGTGCGTAAATCTGATCCTATCCATCGCTCGTGCCCTGCAGTTGCTTGCTCGGGGGGGCCCCTCGCACCTTTCCCTTGCAACAAACCCCAATTTGGCGGTAACCCCCAGGCGTGCCCTGGCTGCCAGGGAGATAACAGCATCGGCTGCTGCATTCCCGGGACGTATTGCTGCTAAGCAGTTGAGAAACTGGGTGACGATCAGTCAAGGAAATTTGAAGAAGGGAATACAGCTTTAGCAACCTTTCTATAAGCTAGTTCTGCAGATCATCGTAATAAGTTGTGAGGGGTTGAAGAAAAGCCCGGCTGTGGCCAGATGATGATTTTCGAATTCGGCCACAGTCTGCAAGGAGTCAGGTTGACGGTAGGAGTCAGGGATGTCGTGCACAAAGTCGGATGATGCCGCATCCTATACTAGTTGAATACTGTAGTGACCTAGTAGAAGAAGCAGAACTGTTACCAACCCACAGCGACGTACTACTAGGATCTCATTGACAAGAAGTGGTCGCTGTTCTGAACGCTAGGTCCACAAATCCACCTCAATGGTAGCCCATTTAGAACTCATCTAGAAGTAGTGCATTAGAAGTACGTAGTACAGATCTACAAGTAGTTTGCAGCTTGGATTGTGGTGTGGTGCCTCTCCATCTCTGCCGGGACGCACAGATCGCCAGCGTACGGTAGACTTTCCTGTATTCCTGGTTGTGTGATATGCAAGGACGTTTCGGTTTGGCATTCATCAGACGTTTATTGACGAAGCTCATACGGACTTCATGCAGATTTTAGCTAAGGCATATAGTGGCATGCAGGGTGCTGCATGATAAGTTTACGAGTGATTGGGCGAAGGATCAAGGCCAAAATTGAGATTGTGATTGCAAGATTGAGCAAACGTACGGTACTCTGACTTAAACATGATTTGTGCCATAGGAACTTAGCATCTATATGACACCTCGGTATGTCTCCCTAAAAGTTCGTCTTCAAGTGAACCGGCGCCATATCAGAGACTTTGAGTCCACTGCTCATGAGCAGATGACATCATCATGCGTCTTGCGTGAGAAAGTGACGTACATGCAACAAATATTCTGGTCGGCGCGCCGGGCCGGCCGCTCGGCCAGGCCGGACTCACATGGCCGCTGTAGATGGACTATAGTCGATTCGAGTCATTGTTGTCGATCAGTCCAACATGGTGACTGATCAGCTATTGGAACCACTGAAGATCGATCGACGCTTTTACTGCCAATGAGTCGCGGATCAAACGCATACATCAGACCAGAAATCATGTGTGTACATGTATGCATTATTCTACCGTGGCGGCATGCTTCAGACTTGCATGGCGCATGGTTGCGCTAGATGCATATGCATTCTTGACTCAATGCCCGGCCGACTACTTTTAAGTTTGAACTATTTCAACAACCTACACATGATAAAGTTAGACTCGGAGAAGCGCCCACAGCTTGTTATCCGGTTATTTGTAAAGCAAGTCATGGTGTTAATACAGACGCAAGCGGGGCATACACTGACCGATGCCGTCGGTATATGCTGTCACTCGATCGCTGCCAAAAACTTGTGCGAAAACAGAGCCGATCCCTTATGACCGAGATAAGAGACTGTGGATAAGAAATCTAGGCCAGTAAGCTTGAATGATATTGCCCGACGGTTCACACATCACGCTCAAAAGCGTTCCTGCTGGTGGCGCGGCCTTGACGACAAGTCGTTTGTGACGTTTTCATTTTAAGCCTATCAAACAGATGGACCAAACAGGCCGGTCTAACAAGTTAATAAACAAGGCTCCATAATCTACCGCCAGTCCGGTGCCAGTCGAAAAGCTAATGCGAGCGTACCAAAAGTAGTCAGTTGATATCTACCGGTCCTATGCTACGATAATTCGTGATGACGAAAACTCAAACTTTGGATGGAAGCGGTACAAACCTGATTAGAATTACTTCTCAGTTTTTGGACTCGTAAATAAAACACACAACGAAGCGCCACCAAGGTGTGCTCGACAACAGAATAAGCAGTAATCTCTTACTAGTCAAATACATCAGTGAATCTTGTACCTCTTCAAAACAAGATTGAAGCTCGCAAGCTTCGTATACGCCCTTTGCAGCAATCATCTTTCCCTCCTGACGGGACTGAATGTGGCTAAGGACCTTTCCGGGCTGGTGACAGCCTGCGATGGAACCAATAACCGACCGGAAAACGGAACGACGGAGGACGGACCTGCACTCGCAAGAAGGCACAGAGATTGGGACGGCTTTGCTAAGTGTCCAGCTTTTTGAAATGCGATGAAATGAGGTTTTAAACACGCGAGATTGCTTTACTGCTCTCGACTAAAGTGCGCAGCGTTTTGCAAGCTATTGTTCGGTTTGTGCGGAGACAGAACTGGTGTCGCTTTGAGCGTATATTTCTGGATCAGCTCTTCCACGAGTGCTCTGCTAGGGTGACGTCGAGGTTCAACTGGGTGAATAGAACTTTAGTGACAGTCCTAGCTCACGAAGTATCATCTTTTCAAATCGTTGCATTCGCACAAGCAAGAAGTGGTGACTTCACACCCAAAACGGAAAACACGTCGGAATCACTTATGGGGAAGCTTTCCACACCTGCTCGCTGCCTGAGGGGCGAAGGTGACCGCGGCGCAGGTGTGAACGGGCCCTTCCGCAGCCTGGGAGACATCGAAGTCGGGAATGGCTCGTAGGGCGCATTTTCATCGCCCTCTCCAAGCACGGACTCCGGACGGCCGTCGGGCGGTGAGAACAGGCGCCGCCTGGCGGGACTCATGGGTCGGGCTGCTCGGGGAGAGTCTGCACAAACAGTGAAAAACAGTTTGTTTCAACTTATTTCGTTCCTTAGATGTTTCAGCGGATTTTCGCTATCATGTGCGCTCGATACTTTGAGCAGAAGGCCTGCATGGGTATCCAATTGAACTTTATTTCGCAGCCGATGCAACTTCAAAATCTGCGAAGCTTCCAGGATCTTTATGGAGCTTTCCTGTAAAAGAGCAGACTCCTTTTTTCCACAAGAGCCGCACACTCATTGTTCGCTGCAACCCGCTGTCTACGCAGACAACGTTGTTGGCTCTTGCTTGAGGGTTGCAAAGAGTGTAAGGCCCGTCTCTCACCACAGCTACTCCAAGGGCTGTAAAGCGCGTTGCCACTTGCAACGTCACCACTCGGCTTATACCGACCATTAGCCAACTTCGCGTGCCCAGGCTGAGGTCCCGACGATGATCCCTCTTGTCCAACTTTCGCCTCTCCTACTTCGCCCTCGGTTACCCCCTCGTCGGGACCCTGCGGCGCATCCAACCGCGCCCCTCGCTGTCCTTTGACACCGTCCGGCGGCACATCTCCGCTGATGTCAGCAGCTTCCCCGCTGACGACGCTGACGTCAGCGAGCGCCCGGCGCTCCAGGCTGGTGGCGCGGACGAAGATGCCGTGGTTCGCGGGGCACTCGAAGTACGTGACGCCCTGCCACGTGCCGTTGTGCTTGCCGGCGGGGACGCCGAGCTCGACGCCGACCCACTCCCCGGTTCCGAAGTGGGTTAGGCCCTTGAAGCGGACGAAGCCGGGCTGGTTTCGGTGGGCAACTAGAACGGGGTCGCCCACCTGGAGGTCGGTGGGCAGCAGTACCTGCAACAAATTGTAAAGCTTGGTCACTGTCGTTTGCAAAGGGGTAACTGGTCACAAGCACCTGCATTGACAACCCTGTCACGGTAGCTTGAACCATCATCTCGTGAACTGCCAGGCTCGCGAAAAGAAGCGCCGAGCCGCTGAGTGGATCAATACTCATACACCCCGGCATGCAAGTGATAACGAAATGCCTGCCTTCAAGGCGATGCGGTTGTTTCGGATAGTCGTCACTTCTCCTCTGACCACGTAGATGGCTTTGACTCTGATCACCCAACAAATCTCAAACTTGCTCAAGCATCTGAAGTCCTCCAGTCCGTGCAGAGCCCCCCGGCTCACCTTGCTCCGTCCCTGGCTCCGGCGCAGCACTCGTTCTAGTTCCCCACCGATCCCTACCCCCGGAGATGCCCCCACCATTTTGCCGAGCGCCGCGCTTGCTTCCGCAACGGTCTTTAAGAGGGCCCCCAGCTCCTGGAAGCGCTCCTGGTTGTGCAATCGGCAGCAGCGACCCAGGATGTCCTCCAACTCGCTCACACGCGCGTTCAACGCTAGAGTATCGTCCGCCTGAGACAAGGACGAAAAGTCGGCCGACGGTCACCAGACGACGTAAGGAGAAGGGAGGGAAAGGGGCTTAAGAAAACCCACCAGGAGTTGGGCCTAAGGTGGCAAGAAGGAGGCGAAATGTGCGCTTCGGATTGCTCGAAGTGATTGGTGCAACGACTGAATATAGGAAATATCTGGTCGCACGCTGCAGGAAGCGGACAGGAATGGCAACACGAGAGACTGTTCACGAACAGACAGGCTTCCGGAGCTCCTTTCATTGCCATGAGGATTGTGCTCGGCGCGCACGAAAAGCAGTTGGTAAGTTCAGGAGCTGACGACACGACCGGCGCCAACGAAATATGCTTTCCAGCGACAGACTTCCTGTAGAAGGACAAGATCGGCAACTCGGTTCGTCGAAGCAACACGGAGAGTGGAAAGAAACACTCCAAGAGAAGTAGGTAAAGTAGACAGTGACGAAGTCGGCTGCAACCGGCCTCCCTTGTCATGATGCGCAGACAAGAAGTCACCACGAATTCTCCAACGGTAGTCCGTAGCCGACATATCCAGAGTTACTAAACATTCTATCATAGGTTCGCTTCCTCACCGGTTGCCCTGCGAACTGACCCCCCGGCAGCCTCCCCGTCAGCGACTCCCGCAGAAGGTCCTCTGGGCTGGTGTCCACTTTCAGGGCGGCGAAGCCCCGCCTCTTCAACTCCGCCCGAGCCAGCGCCAGCGGACTCAGTTCCGGTGTCAAAGAACCGGCCCCAGCGCCCACTTCAGAACTCGACACTCTCGCTAGAACCGAGGCCTTGTTCGCTCCTCCTCCTGTGGGCGATTTTGGCAACTTGTTCTTTTGAGAGGGAGTGGAAAGAAGGCCGAGGCGAGGAGAGGGCTGCGCTGAAGAGGGTTTGGAAGAGGGTTTGGGGGAGAGTTTGTGAGAGGGTTTGGGAGAGGGTTTCGGAGAGGGTCTGCCCCACACTCCAGGACTTCTGGGCGTAGGAGTGTTGGGCATAGAGTTTGGCCGCGACCTGAGCGGGCTCGAGGCTCGGGCATTTTGACGGGGGCTTTTGGCTACCAAGGGCTTATTTACACTAGGGGCTGTAAGATTCGGCTTGCTGGGGGTCTTCGGGCTGGCACTGATGTTGCTGGGAATTGACGACTTTGGAGAGGATTTGACGATCGCCGGTTTTGTCCGGGGTGTTGAACCGGGGGTTGCCAAGCCGGTTAACGTAACCCCGGAAGGGCTGGCCGGTTTCTTGTTGGCTGCTGCGCTGGACTTTGGCGTGGAGGCTTCTGGCACCGTCCCCTTTGGCAAGGCCTTTGGAATTTTGCTAGGAGGGGTTGGCTCTGCTTTGGTGGTGTTGCATCGCGGTGAGAACGCCTTCCGAACAAGCCCACTTGACAAGGGACTTGTTGTCTCTGATGGAGATTGGCCACCTGCAAACGAACATTCTCGATTTGGGTGAAGGACGAAGAGCCTGAAATCCACGAGATAAGCCGGAGCGTCTGGTCTGCAGAGATGCAGGCTCTTGCAGCTTGCACATAACTGATGTATGACTTCCAACAAGCAATTGCTACAGAAGCACTGTGCACCGAATTGCTTATCGAAAAGATATATCGAGTCGGTGGAAAATGCGCCTGCAGCTGTGGGTCATCCCAGTTCGAAAGTTTAGCATGTTGATACCGGAATTAGATTGCCAACCCCAAACCGATGACGAACAAGCGGCAACCCGGAAGTTGCATCTGTCACAAGAAGAAGAGTCCATCACAGAGACGGACCAGCTGATATGCACACAACTCAGATTTACGTTTTCCGGAAGCAAGTTTCTTGACCGTCGCGGCCCCCTTTGCCACCGTGCTTCTGTCCGCTTGCTTTCTCACGGGCCCCTCTAGTCCAGCCTGCTCTCGTATCGTTCCCAGCACCGCCGGCTTGCTTTGCCGCCCCATCCCTAGTTCCTCCCACCCCGCCGCTTTCCTTTCCCCACCACTGTTGGGATTCTGCAAACCGTTCCTCGCTGCGGCAAAGTTGAACCGCCTCTCGCCTGCTTCCCGCCTCTCCCCCGTGGCCGTCAGTCCGTTCCTCTTCGTACCTGGAATCGTGCCACGTGTCAGCCCCGCAGTTGTTGAACTGGCCGCCGTCTGCGGCCTTCCGGGCACGGTGGCTGACGTCATTCTGTTTGCAGCGGCCAAAGTGCTCTTTGGCGGCGCTGAGGTGGGGCGCTTTGACAGGGACCCCTCGGACGGTTTCGAAGGTTTGGGTTCGGTCAGCGGGGTTTGGCGCTTAACCGGGGTTTTCAGGGTCGATGTTGGAGAAAGCCCCCAGGGGACCCGGTTCTGTTTGGGCGTGACCAGGGGAGTTCTGGGGCTGGGCTGTGAGGGCGTGCTGGAGGCAGAACTAATCGAACTCGCTTTAGAAGGCGTCCGCGCTTGCGCACTGGGGACCCCTAAGGCGGCAACCCGTTTCTGAAACGCGCGCTGCTTGACAACTGACGACTCTATCCCGTCCTGCTGCAACGCGGGTGACGCTCCGCTCCGTCTAACAGTGAGCTCTCTACGAGCCGTTTGCACGCTGTCGCTGTCCTGCCTGAATGCTGACGTCATGCTGTCATCACCGGCAACACTGCTGGCTGCGACTACTGAGGGCGGTCCTGGCTGTCTGTTAGCGCTGTTTGCGGCTGTCTGTGCTGCAGCGCGGCGGTCCAGACTGTCTGTTACAGCCCCTTGTGACGTCACATCAGCGTCGGGGCTGTCCGATTCTAGTACATGTCTACTCTCGGTCATCCGCGAAGTCCCCCCCGGGACTAGCCTGTCCTGTTGCGCAGTGCTGTCAATTGCCGATTTGACTTCTCGCTCTGTGAGGTCCCCTACCTCTGATTCAGTTGGAAAGTCGCCTACTTCTGATTTCGTAGCAAAGCGACCATCCCCCCCCATCCACATGCCGTCCTTCGAAGCCAGGGCATCCAATTGCTCAACCCTAGCAGCGGCGAATTGCTGCCCGGCAGTCACAGCCCCCGTTCCTGATCCACCTCCCAAAGTCTCTTTTCGAAGCCCAACCTCTTCACCCGGCTCAGCTTCTACCTCCGCAAAGGCCGCCCCCCGTTTGCTGCCAATCACGACCTGCGGTGAAGCAGAGGGCTCCGGCCCAAACCCGTCCACGCTTCCGCTCTTCCGGACAACGCCGTCCGCCGAGTTTCTCAAAAGCGAGGCCCCGAGACTCTCCCCGTTCCGCACCAGACTCTCCGCGGACTTCCGGAGCGCGGCTCTCGCCAAGTCGTCGCTCCGGCGCGGCTCGTCAGTGTGAATCGGCTCCTGAGAGGCTTCATCAGTGAGAATGGACCCTTCGGAGGTGGGCTCGACTGGCGTGTCTTGGTGTATGATCTCCGAGAAGATTTGCTCATGTGGGATGGGAAGAGGCGCTTCAGGAACGGCCTGTAGCGCATTGAGGCGCTGCCGGCAGGCGGCGACGTGCGGGGCTAAGTATGGGTGCTCGAGCAAATCGTCCACCTGCGGAGAAATTGATGGCGGTTCAGAAACGCTCGGCTCGGGACTCGCAAGTCGAATCCATCTTTTTTTGGCCGCAAGTACTGCGTGAGACTAGAGCAGAGAATGAGGAGACCCGAAGATGAGCTGCCTTGTCTCGTCTGCTGGTGTCTGCAAACTATTGGGCCTGTCCTCGGAAGCTATCCACGATCCAAGAGAGCGTATATCAGGGTTCGGACTTTCTTGTTCGGGCCCATACCGTCCGTGGTAACACGTGAGTGTCTTTGACAAAGCAAAGTATCAGCGCTACGCGCTACACAGACGTCAAATGTAAACCCCGCAGGTGTTCAAAGGGCGTCAACAAGTTCGAGCAAGCGCACTATCGTTTTCAAGAATGTTGGAAATGGAGGCAGATTTCGACTTGCGGAGGGGGTTCTCAAATCCTGGTGAGGGGTTGTCGCCTGCGCTTCACAGAACTTCCCTCTATGTTCTCACTTGACGACGAAGTTACGTACCTACATGTCAAGCATTTCAAACAGCAGAAAGAGCGAAACAAGTATGCCCAGACTCGTCAGACCGGGTCTCCGAGGTCTTCGAGCCTGCGGTTCCCAGACAAGCGTACAAAAATCGAAAGCAAACGCTTCAGGGTAATAGTGGCATCCAAGCCAAACTTTCTAGAGCGTCAAGGAGCGCCGACTCTCGGGACCTACCGAGGGCCGTTGCTCGGGAATCTTCCGCAGCATGCTCTTGATGACCGCTTTCCAGTCTGCGGAGTACTCGGACGGGAGCGGCGGCAGGGTGCCCTTCGTAATCTTCTGGATCAGCCCCTGTAGAGCCACGCCGACCAGAGGATCAGCGGTGGAAAAGCATCGCGAGGGAGCATGGTACGCATGCGCAACAGATTAGTATGTCTCGAGCCGGAATCAATCGACTTATGGAAGGGTTCTGTAATCACGACTGACCGGAGCTTGTAGCAGCAGCGTCGTGTCCATCCAATGATAGTCCAGATCAATACCTTGATTGGTGATAGGCGGTCGCATGTGGATGCTATGCGCACCAAAGCTGGCAGCAACGGAGAAACAGTCCTCAACCACGTTCTAAAAACTACTCACAGGACCCCCGAACAGAATCGACAGTCCTTTTTTTGAAGCTTTACAATGGAGGCCTTGAAGGACGCTGCAATCATGCAGGAGCAAAACCCTACCTGACTGCATAACATATGACAAATCTACCCTAGGCGCCTAGGCTTTGCTTAAGTGCCACGGCCGCTGACCTGCATGTCGAAGGCCTTGAAGGGCGGGCGGTGCCCCGTGAGCTCGTACATGCAGCAGCCGAGGCTCCAGACGTCGCTCTTGAAGCCGTACGGCTGGTCCGCCAGCAGCTCCGGGCACATGTAGTTGGGCGTGCCCACCACACTAGTTGTCAGCTGGTTTTCCTCGAGCACGCGCGCCAGCCCGAAATCGCCGATGCGGACGTCGCCGTCGCGCGTGAGAAACAGGTTCGAGCACTGCGGAAAGGGGTTGGAATTGGCGGTGCGTGGGTGAATGAAGGCGGACTTGACTACTGCACTTCTCATGAACAGGTGCAGAGTGAGAGCGAGTGTCGATGACTGGATGTGGGTCTCCGAAATGGTATCCTGTACTCGAATCTGCAAGACCAGATTTGAGCATTGCAAGAGCCAGAAACATTGACTATAAACGACAAGGACCCAATAGTTGCAAGGGTTTTTGTTTCAATCTGCCCTCCTCCTGTCTGGCTTCAGCATTGTTTTCCAATTTAAATATTTCGTTCAGGAAACGATGAAAGCCTCAATCGAAGCGGGCAAACTTCAATTACAGCCTCCACCATTCAGGGACCAGAAGCGGCTCTGACAAAGCTGACAGAAAAGCTGCGTCAGCAGTCAGATTCTCAAAGCCCCAAAAGCTCGTCATCAGCAGAACACAGCTAACCGCCCCGTCACTTGAACTCGGCCAACCAGGATCTTTACCTTGAGGTCTCTGTGCAGGACTTTGTGCGCATGCAGGTATTGCAGCGCCAGTAGAATCTGGACGAACCACTTGATCAGCCGGCCTTCCGAGAACAGGCGCCCATCCGCGCGCCGCAGCAGGTCTGCTACGTCGCCCCCCTCGCAGTAGCCGGTGACGATGCACACGTAGACCCCCTTCTCGACCCAGCAGTCGCGGCAGCTGACCACGTGGGGGTGGTCCAGGCTGGACAGCAGCCGCATCTCCTGGTACGCAGACCTGGCGACAGGAGTGAAAACGGATGATTCTCGGTCAGGGGGGCAGGAAAAGATTTTGGAGAATGAGAAGAGCAAGAAGGCTTTCCAGGTAGGCAAAGGCGTATGCGACTTGGAACGCTGACGCACTTCATCAGGTGGTCCGCATGAAGTGTTGTACCAGTTCATCCTCGTGACAGTCCTATTTGCAGAGGTCCTTAGCGCCGCGACGCGCAACTTGTATGATGAGTGACTTAGACTTGCCTGGGGACTCATTGCGTCACTCGTCAGCCCTCACTTTTCAACACGCTTGAATGTACGGGCAGGTTGTGACATCCAGTCAAGCCTGGACGCTTTACATAACTTTACGTATCATGCTGTGATGAATAGTACTTAAAGCATCACGGGGTCTGTCATCGATCGAGCCCTCACCTTTTAGCGCGCTCCGATGCGCGGGCGAGGCGGATCTTCTTCATGACGTACTTGCAGCGCTCCTGCCGGTGAATAACTAGAATGGCGGCACCAAACGCCCCCTTCCCCACCTGCTCCAGCACGTCATACTGGTCTATCCGCGACTCGCCCTTCCCCGTATCCTGCTTGGGTCCACTGCTAGCAGAAGCCATGGCTCCTGACTTGACTGCCTACCCTCAACTGGTCTTGGCAACTAGGCAGTCAAGCGCCTGCTTCTGTGTCAACCCGAGGTTGGATGCTTTGGAGCCAGGCATGATCGGCACCTTGCGCTCAAGTTCCAACCTCATTCTAATGCAAATGAAGAATCCCGCAGCGACAGGTGATCTAGAGACTTTACCTAGAGTGGCTCCCTGATAAGCTTGTTTCAATAACTGGCTCGGCAGTTGTCTGGCACTTTCTCAAGAACTAGACATTACCCCCAAGTAGTAAGCCAATCTTTCGTTTCTCATATGAGACCCTCTGATCTATCCTATGTCATGGCTACCTGGTCACCTCAGCCCAGTTTGATGAGTGCTTCGAGCTGCATTGGCCCACATTACTGTCATAGGGCTTTGTCAACCTGCAAAGACCAAGAAAATGTTGGATTCTCTGAAAATCGATGGCTTACACGCGACGTTGATGCAAATGACAAGGATGGCAGTCTGCAATAAGAGCGCCCGACTTTGTGCCTGCAGGAGCTCAAGATCCGGCTGTTGCAACGGCTGCAAAATCAAGTATTTTCACTGACCTTCCAGGCTGCGCATCCATGTTCTTTCAAAGCACTAGCGCCAAACATTACTGCCCATTGCTATTTACCAACTCTTTGCTGAAACTGAACAAGCATCTGCACCAGCATGGTCAAAGTGCAAGCATTTTCACTTTTATGTATAAATCTTCCAGGTTGAGGGGGCCAAATACGAAAGGCAGCGCTTCAACAATCCGCCTAGATCCAATGCAGTCAGCTCAGACTAGAGCGAAGATCACCAAACAGGGGGAATGCGGGCCATGTCTGAACCTTTTGCTGCACCTACCAATCTCGCTTATTCGGACGGTGGCGCAATGCCAATGCTTCCACTTCCACTAGGTCGTACCCACATTAACCCCTCAATGATGGAAAAAGCCTGGGAAATCGTACACATGTGTCCCGCCTTACCTCAAAATAAAGTCTCCAATGCTGATCAGCTGCAACTCCCCTCCGCCAGGCGACTTTTCTAAGTCCTAGTCCGTCCATTGCCCCCCCATGGGCCCGGGATCACACTGAGATCAGGAGGGGGGACGGAAACTTGCACATGACTCATTGGCATTGTGCAAGGGGGAGACCTTGTCGCGTGGGCCGCTAGCTGCTGCCTGACTTTTAGGGTTTGCACCGCGGATAACAAGCTGTGAACCGATCGGTCCCCCTGCGGGGGACCGTAGCTTGCCTGTGAAATCCGGTATCGTGAATCTGGGTTAACGCGAATTACTGTAACTTACATTTCCGAACCCTATTTACAGCTTCTTCCGAGCAACCTGCCAGTTTTAGTGAAATTTTTAGACTAACTTAGTCAGTCTGTTGTTGAGTGAGATTAGTCTAAAATAGATGACACTAAAACTGGCCGGTTGATCGGGCGAAGCTGTAACCGTATGTGATACCTATGCTGAGTCAAAAATGATCGACTGAGTCGTTACGAAGATGGGGCGGTGCCAACACTAGTGATCGGCCAGGGTTAGCGGTGCATGGCAGAGTCGGAAATCCCGAACGGATCATCACTTGTTCCTCCGCCGGCCGCCTGCATGCGGGGCCCATGCACCTGCCTTTGTGTGGTATCGAAATTTGGGCCGTCCGATGACTGCCTTGTCGTCAATCGCACCGTGACAGTCTAAAGTTGCGCGCAGCGGTTTGCGGCCCGGCGCCCCACGCCGTCACGGTGAAGCGGCTCGCCCAGCTCTCCCGGGCAAATTTTCCTGCTGACCAACCTTCTTCCGATAACCTAACCGATCGTAACCCCGCATACTATCAAAGATGCCCATCAACACTAACCCCGATAAGTAACCCAGATATACCAGCTAACGAAGCAGGTGAACCCACCGAAGCACGTCAATATAGTCTGGCGGTCCCAGACTGCTCCGGATATTGCGGAACTCGGCCCGCAAAGTGCGGAGCGTCAGGAGCTTTTTTCCGACATACAAAAAAGTGCCATGCATGTCGCGCCGCGCGCGACCGCAAATCGACCAAGCCCGACCAAGACGAATGGCACTACATGCTACGCATCGAAATTCGGCTAAGCGAACGGCCAGTCCAAAATCGTAGGCTGATGCGGCTGGTCGAACTTTTGTCAGTTACCAAAGGCTATAGGTTGCCTTTGAAAAGGCAAGCCAATATACAGGATAGCGGAAAGTGACCGGAAATCCACCTGGGCACTCCTGATCCGCTGCGCTACAGGGGCGATTCCGGTCACCAAAAGCTGTGCAGCGGAGATGGACAAGTTAGTCCTAAAGGGAGAGATCAGATCCCAGGCAAAATGCACCACACACACCGCCGCATTGCACACCAGGGCGCTGGGAATGGCAGTGATTGGCAGTGAAGGCCGCAATGGAAGATGATCTATGAAGGATCCAGAGGTCTGTTAATGCTCCATAGACATCTGCACCGTCTGAGTCATTGGTGCGCAGCGGAATGTGGCGGCTGCGTGAGGCGCTATGTTCAAGTTTAGGGGTTACCTGCTCTGGCTGGCATGCTCCATTCTCGCCCTGTCGTTCATAATCAATGCCGGCCTGCCTTGGCTGCTCTCCTGCGAGGGGTCGCTCTGGTTGAATGGGGGTGTCACTCCTTCGGGAGGCCCATTAGGGGTTGTCCTCCCTTTCAATGCCAAGGAACTACCACGTGTCATTGATGCGTTGAAAAGTTGGCCCTATCCCTGCACCACAGGAAAGCTCCAGAAAGACTCCGTTCTGATCCTTTATGGGGACGCTGACCTCAGTGTCAGCTCGGAGGCGGGAAGCCGCCTGCGCAGCGAGGTGGCGCGGGTGCAGGGGGTTGGTCAGTGCTTTGGAAATGTCGTCTACCTGACGCTGCCGCCTTATACGGATGGGGCCATGATCTATGATAAGCGGGAGGAGGACGGGGAGATCGGGCGGGGCCGCAACACTCTGTTTTACACCTTTATGCTTGAGCTGATGTCAGCAAATGGATCGGAGGTGCACGGATTGGGTCTGCGCCATGTCCTATGGATGGAGCCTGATGTGCAAGCAAGGGCCCCGGTGAGTACTGGCAGGGGTTTGTGTCCGCTTTTGTTCATTGACTGGTGGCGTTCCCTGATAAACCGTGGTCCACTCAACCGAGGTCTTGAGGTCGGCGCTGATCGGTTCAGGAAGCATTCATGAAGCTGCACACTTACTGTTTTGCAAACTGATTAGGATAGAAGCACCTTCTGCACCTTCTGGTTGGAGCAGCAACAAACCAGGTCTTTCTTCGATCTGAAAAGGGACAATGATAACTCTCCTTGTCACACAAAAGAAGAACTGCTTTGATGGTGGCAGCTGAGCAAGTATTTTTTTCACACACTATCTGCTGCAGAAAGTGCTTGGTTTGAAGTGCTCTTATTCATGTCGAACCCCACTCGCAGAGATGCAAGCTCATATCAGCATGCCAATCCAAAATGTTCCGTTATGGGAAGGAACAAATCGCCTCACATGAACAAAGATTGAGAACTCTGGAAGGCTAAGAAGAGAACAGAATGATTAGTAAGCCACTTGTCAATGTTGCCAATTGTCAGCTTCTCAGAATGCATCAGGAGCTTCTCATGCATGCACTGCTGGAATCAAGTATGTAAGTGAAAAGCAATAGACATAGTTGATCATGCCTCATTCCCTCCCTTCCCTCCCTTTCCCTCCCTAGCCGAAAGGAGGGACCAAGTGCATTTCAGCAACCATGAGATTCAGGATTTCTGACTTTTTGAGAGGATCATGTTATGGAAATTGTATGAAGTGCTCAGAGACCAATGAGTCCCTTCCCACAGGGCTGGCTGGAGCGCGTGCACCGCGAAGCCGCGCGCCCGTTGTACTGGATCCAAGGCAGCAGCTACCGCGGCAAGTGCCTCCCCAATGAGGCCGACGGCACCTGCAGCTGGGTCGGGCGCGACGCGCTCGGCTACATTGGTGCGAACGCCCTCTACCACACAGCAGACCCGGACCTGCTGACCCTTCTGCACGACACCAGCCGGGGCCCATTCGCACTTCGCCCGTTCGACCGCGCGATCTACCAGCACCTAAGCATGGCCTACCCGGAATACCGGCACAGGGATGCGATGCACTTGTACGAGAGGGTGGATTGGGTGCGGGACTACGGGCGGTACCCTGCGCCCGAGCGAGTTCCGGAGCACGTGATTTTGCTGCATCAGGAGCACCCGGTGTTGGAGGAGGTGGGGGATAACTATGTCGCCGAGGCGGAAAACGATATCGACAAGGGGTTGAAGGCGGAGGACTTTCAGGAAACGGCGTTGAACTTGCAGCAGGAGCTGCTGCAACTGCAGAGCGGAACGGCCCAGGAAGGTGAGCTGACTCGTCAGAACGTGATGGAAGATGCCGTCGAGCTTTGTTGGCTGATGAGTTCTGCACGTGATTGGGACAATCTCACAAGAATTCGATAAAAGCTACGTCTTAAGCTCGCTCGAACCGCTCCTCTTGTAAAAGTTCGTACAGACATTGCATTCGTCCTCAGCTCCCCATCATCTGTTCACTTCCTTTATCCAACCTCGGTGCAGCCTCTCTTTGGGTCTTGTTGAAAGTCCGCTGAGCTTCGAAGGTTTGCGGAGACATGCAGTACCCACCCGAGACTTCCTCCTTTTGAATTTTTTTCGAAGCTGTGCAGCACGGCAGACATCCTGCTAGTTTAAATTTGTTTGTCCACCAATCTGCTGTCCTGAGCAGATGCAGGTTCTCGTCAGGTTCCTATCTACAAGGTTTTCGTTATTCAATCAGCGTCTTCAAACCAGGAGCAATTGATTGTGTCAACAATCTCAAAGTAACCCGCTCCTGTCTCCAGGTGACGACAGCCCCCTGAAGAACCCGCCCCGCGACCGAACCCTCACCGCCGCGCTCGCCAAGGTTGCCACGCCCCGCAAGCAGATTTTGCTCGTTCTAGTTAGTGACGGGTACCACGACCTCCTCGCTAACTTCCTGCACTTCGCCTCTAAGCACGACCTTTCTCGCCACACTCTTGTGGCTGCGCTCGATGTACCCTCGGTGGCGCTTCTAAAACGGCCGTCCGGGGTTACGGCCTGGGTTGACCTAACCGACCACGAGTTCCGCGGCGAGGGCGTGCCGCCGTTCGATCCGGCGGACCCCGAGGGAAGCCTAAAGGTCCTCCGCCTGAGCCTGATGCGCAGGTGTCTGGTGCAAGGCTATAGGGTACTGAGCTCGGACCTCGACGTCGTGTGGCTCAGAAACCCGTTTCAGGCCGCATACTTCTCAGACGAGTTGGATTTTTGGATCCAAAGCGACTCGCACACTGGGTTCGTCGAAACCACCAAGGGGGGCCTCCGGGAAGTCTTTGTGTCTGCGGGACTTTCGTACGCTGTACCCTCCGTTCGGACCATCCGATTCCTAGCCGCAGCACGGCACATGGCTCGCGAACATCCGGAGCTGAGCGAGCAGCAAATCCTGCGGTTATCGTTAACGGTCAACCGTTACCGGTTGCGCTGGCGCGCACTGGAGCCCGCACTGTTCCCAAACGGCTTCCTCTACTGGGAGCAAACCTTTCCGCAGTCGCTCGGGGTCCAGCCGATCGCAGTGCACAACAACATGGCCGAAAGCAAGGCCGCGAAAGTGTACCGGTTCCGGGAGGCCGGTTTTTGGAGCGCGGACGAGGCGCTAAGCCCGGAGGCCATTCGCACCGGCGAGAAGAAGTACCTGGCATACATGGGCATGGTGTTCGACAACGGGCTGGGGAATAGGCGCGTGGAGCTGAGGCAGGCGCTGGCCATCAGCGAGGTGAGGCTCAACTGGAGGTTATGGGGGCATGACATAGCCTATGGGAGGCGCTTACATGTCAGAACAAGAAGCTCCCGTGCTGGCGTGCTGTTGAAGTATGCGTCATATTCGCTATGTCAGTTGTCACGTGTCAATCCGCAGTGTTGGGCCCGGACATGAGTTGCATCCGCATTGTTCTTCTTTTTGGTACAGCAATATGTGAAGCGTTGCGCTTCAATACGAAAGCCGCCCGTGTTCGGAACGCACGGCCTGATACTTTGAGATTGCTGCAAGTCCGTTTCAAAACACAGAAGAACAGCGTACTTACACACAGTGGGTCCCACGACTCTCTGAAGTCGCCTGGACAGCACGTCACGACAGCTCCCTCTCTTCATCGGCGAGCGCTCCTCTCAGAGCCATTTGACAACTTCAATCCGAATCGTGTAGACTGTCCTCGTCTCACTACCACCTCGATTGAAGTCCTCAAAGAACCGTCCACAAAAGTCTTTCTTTCAATCCTTCAAATCAAAAGGTTTGAGTCCGAGAACGAGGCGGAAACACATAAAATTGCACTCCCAGGCCTTACATTCTCGGACGTCCCTTTTGCAGCTGCTGGGCCGGACGCTCATTCTGCCGGTGCTGCACCGAGAGCACGAGGAGGACACCCCGGTCACTGTGGACTACTTCTTCGACTTCGACACGCTCACCGCCCACTTCCCGGACGTCGAGCCGCGCAGCCTGCTGGAGCGCGCGTTCCCCGACTGGCAGACGATGCCCGTGCACGACATCGACATCAAGCTGGCGCTGCCGGAGAATGTCACGGCGACGGGGCGGCCGCAGGTGAGGCCACGTGGCCTGGCGCCTACTTCCTTTCATAGCATGTTATTCTTCTGAATCTGGTGGCCAGAGAGCATAGCAGCCGCCGAGAATGTTTGTTCTGCCGAAACCTCGCTCCAGGGCTTCTTTCGTGGCGCTTTATCATAGTATTCGGAGTGCCAAGTTCTGAAGGGCAGCGGCAAGAGTAGGCTCCTTCTGAGGTGTGTCTTTCAAGAGATGGAACGCAGAGGTCCATTCAGCAGCGTGTTTGAACCACTGCGCACAAACAAGACCGTCACTTGGTCATCATGCACTTTTACAAGCGTCAGTCAATCACCTGCTTTCTCCTGCCTCACCCTTTGACGCCTAAACGCAGCCGCCAGGGGGTGGTGACGTCAAACATTGTGGTACTGACGCCAGTTTGCTTGTGCAGGACGTGTCGTGGGAGGAGCGGTTGCAGCGAGTGGAGGGCGAGTGGCACCCCAACGGCGCCACCCCGGCGGAAATCCTGGGATGGTACGGCGACCGGCAGGAGCCGCTGCTGGTCTTCTACAGCACATTCAGGAGGTGAGAGATTTCTGGCTAGACGTCCAAATCCCCATGCCTGGTAGAACCATTGAGGGCTGAAAAACTCTCTGCGGGTACACGAGTGATTGTGAATCTTCCGGGTGTTTTTCTTCCCGTTGATAGCCGTGCGGGCTCATCAGAAAGGGCGATGCGAAGGATTGACGTGGAAGATTAGGAAGCACGACAACGTGCTCAGATCGAAAATTACTGCGAGGGCGGCTCGTCATGATTTCCTCTCCTTTGAAGTCTACGTTTTGTAGCCAAACTGCTTCTTCAAAAGTTGCTAATAAACAGAGAGCTCTATTACCAGAGCGCCGCGCCAACTGCAACCCCAATTGGGCTCGGCCAGGATAACCCTGCGTCGTCCGATCAGCTACGGCGTTGCCGTATTGCCGGACCCTGTCTCGAAGAGCTTCCATGGGAGATTCAGACCCGACTTCTTCGTGCACCAACCCTTTTCCCATGTTGGAGCGCTCTCTTTTGACTTTTGCTTGCTCGGGTGCCCAGGTTTGGCGGCTTCGAGGACAAGAAAAAGGATGCCGACTTTGAGGAACGAGTGTTCCAGGGCATTGTCCCAACCAGGAAGACGAGAGAAGTCGCAGACAGCATACACGTGGCAGTCAAAGCGGCTGCCAGGCAGGCGGCCGGGAAGGACGAGTTTAGCTGCTTGCATGTCAGGTACGTCACTTCCGTCGCGCTGCTGAGGTTGACATAGATCACTAGTCGGTTGAGTTGGTTGGAACGCCGAGGTGACGTTTACCTTACCTCTGAAATCATCTGGCAAGTCGCGACTTGCATAATCCAAATGCTGCATACTGATCAAAATACGCTTGTGACGCTACAACCGTTAATGAAACGGGCTTATGATATGCTGGAAGTTGAGCAGATTCGCTTCGTTGCTACACTGGTGTTGAAATGCCCTGCGTCCGGGTAAGTTGTCAGAATGTGAGCCCACAGCTTTCCTCCTCACCAATGTTGCTGTTCCGACTTGCAGGCGAAAGTCGTTCCTGGTCGTGCACTCCGGCACCGAGAAGCCCATGGCCGAGCTGGTCAAGCTGCTCCCGGATCACCTCCCCCTCGACCGGGCCCTCTATGTAACGACGGACGATCCGTCGGAGGACATGCGGTCGACGCTGGAAGCAGCCGGCTTCCCAAAAGTGATGTTTATGGGCGATTTCTATCCGCCGTGGCACCGTAGTTTAGTGGAAGGAACCACGGGCGCAAAAACCATGCGGCATGGGCAGATAGATCAGTTGGTGTGCGCGCAGGCGGAGACGTTTGTCGGGAACGAGTACTCGACGTTCACGTTCCACATCGCGTGGCTGCGGGAGCGGTATGGGAAGAAGCAGGTGTGTCGGGATATCTATGGGCGCGAGAAAACGCCGGGCATGGTTTACCAGTAGGAGCTCAGGAGATGCAGGTATGTGCGTTGTCTGCATACGTGTACGATACCTCAGTCGCAAGCCGCCAACGAGGCCCCCTCCGAGTCACAAATTGCACCGCTAAAGTGCAATCCAACTAGGCTGTCAGTCGCAGGGTCTAGATCTCGCCCAGGACGGACTTGAACACCGATCAAGAGCAGAGCGCGAACCCGGATCAACGAAGTGATGGCAGCCATTAGGAGCTCTGAAGTTTAGGAGCGTAGCTAGCTAGCTAGCAAAGCCTGTCGTTGCACGTGTTTGAGGCACCAGGTCACGAGCAGCCAAGTTAAAGTGTCCGGTCGCGCTGAAATGTATTCATCCAACTAATCATTAACTATAGGTATATCACCTTTTGAAGTCCAACAGCTTTATCCATCAAAATTATACTCTTTCAAGTAAAGGCATGTCAGAGAGCTGATGGAGCTACGGTCACATCATCAATCGATAATGCGCTGCTAGTCATGATTGCTCATATGAAAAGGATAGCCCTGAGTGATCATTTTGAAACCCCCATACAAGTCGTTGCACGTTTCAAATAAGCTAGTTGTGTAACTTGAACGATCTGCATGCACTGATGACTCGGACTTTTGGGAATCGTGATCGTGAAATTGCAATTCTACGCGTACATATGTGGCACGGCATATATGGATCAACGATCAATCGGTCAAGTCAATTGCACGTCTTGGCGCGCGCAGTCGATGCAAGACCCACGTTCTGAGATCGATCAAGCTAGAATTCGATCGGCTTGCATATATATATAATTGCTGATATCGATCGGTGCGTGCCAATGCACGTATGGGCTGCCGGGTCCGTTCAATCAGTCCAACTAAGTCGTACGTCGCATGCATGACATCAAGACTCAGCTTTATCAAACGTGAGTATCCGATCATTTCCACTCATGCAGAGCCTTGCGTGATAGCTTTCATCTTCAGGCTAATTGGCGGTTCATTGGATTTGGATTTGTTTCCTCTACTGTCTTCATGCACGATGATCGATTCATTAGTTGCCGCAGTGCATGAGTCTCTATTTTCCGGTCGACGCTTAGTAGGCTTCTCTAGCTATGTTCTACCATAGAGACAATTCTAGTGGCCACACCTGCCGCACACATGCGCGGCATGTATGACAATTCACCGCCGATACAAAACTCTAGCTGGCAATTAGCTTGTCTACATTCTAACGTCTCCATGCACAACGGAGCTGTTTTTCACTAGCATTAAGTTAGCAGTCACTATGTATGGTCGAGAGGCGGCTCGTCACCTTCCTTCTAACTCAGTTATCTGTCCTGACCAAGCAGACCGGTTGAACTCAATATCTTGAGTCGTTGAGACACCAGACGAGTTTGACTCGGTGTAATCTAGACCTCGCCGGTAAAAGTCGCTTTGCGAGAATGGGTTAAGCATAACCCTTTTTGACAAGCACCCATCGCCGCTCAGCGGGCGAATGACAACTTCCCTCCCTTCCGAGCTGGAACTACTTGACGTTACCAGGACCCCTTCCTCGATCCGCTCTAGTTCGATGCGCACATCGCTTATGGTAGGTCGGCGCCTAGGGTCCTTTTTTATACACGCGAGCGCCAACTTGCAGAACGCGTCTAAGCTGAAGGCCGGGTATTGATTCACCATACGAGGGTCGGCAACGGACGCGATGTCGCCCTCCAGAAACAGAGGGATCACCTGCGGAAACATAAGAGAAGGAATAGCAGAAACATATCATAGAAAAAGTATCAGGCTCTCAAGCAACATCAGACGCATATCTCAGCGGCTTAGTCTGATGGGCAGCGGAATATTACTACCACCTTGTGCTCAAGAATCGCCCATGGAAGGTCCTTATCTCTATGTTGAAGGTCAATGTTCGGATGAATTGCGCACAAATGCTGATGGCCACAGACTGCTGAGAATATTTACTGACCTGTAACCAGAAATACATCCGCCCGCCTCTTCGCTTCTCCCGGACGTGCGTCAATCAGAATGGCCAGCCTTAACGCTGCAACTAAGTCTCCTCTTCCGCTGTCGTTTCTAGTTACCATTCATCCATCTTTCGGCGACAATCTTTGAAAACGAGTAACAAAAAGCGGTGTGCTGTCTCACCCACGCGAGCAGGTTCGTCCGCTGTCCTTCGCCGTTGATGCCAATGACTGGTTTCCCGGTGGCTAGCTCCAGCAGGCAGATCCCAAAACTGTAAACATCTGCAATCGAGGACTCGTCGTCAACGCCTTGTGAAAGCAGACCATGAGACTCGTCAAGAAAACTCTTCCAAGTGCAAATGTCTGGAAAGCGAGCGGAAGTAGAACGGTTGGACAGTTGAGCAACAGAGGCCGCGAGAACGAAACACGACCATGCGCCAGTCTGGATCGATTAGCTCGTGTTTAGGGACGAGCAAACCTTTGCTATTTGTCGAGACCGTGCTAAATCTTCATAAATGCTTTGCAACGTAGACTAGTTTACTTAGCAGGCCAGCCTTTGGGCTCCTACAGATGTTGACACAGTGCTTTCATCGAGTTGATTGATGCCAGACTGAGGGGCCAAGCAGACTCACCGGATGCGGTCGTCAGCTCGTTGTACTCCACATAGTTCGGATCCAGATAGCCTGCGGCAGCAACGACGAAAACCTCAGTCCTCAAACTAAGGAGATCCTGGCAATCGAACCTCTCAGTAGAGATCGCAAGCGAGAGCACAGCCGAGTAAACGGTCACTGTACATGTTCCATCAGCGGACGTCATGGTTTTGCGAAAATTGCTCATTTGCGGCCACATTCTCCATACACTAAACCTCCTATCGGCCGTTTGTATCGGCTCACTCTGGGGACTACGGTGGAGCTGTCGCGATCGGACGCAGATTGAGCGCATTGCCTTCCGGACATGAGACGACGCTCGTCGTCTCTCAAAGCTTTTTCATTTGCAATGCGTCAACGAGACAATCTGCTGGAAAGCCTCACCTATGGTCCCCTTGACTCCCGTGGCCCCCGCGTCGAAGTCCGCCTCCATTTTGCTGATCCCAAAGTCGCCCACCTTGGCGTTGAATTGTGCGTCTAGCAGAATGTTGGTGCACTTGACGTCTGCACACGTAAACGATTGGAGGCGTTCCGGAAGAGCAAACTCGACGCGTCATGTCCTTCGACGGCCGATTTTGCATTGGAGCGTTAAAGAATAGCTCAAGGTTTGTACTGACGGATAAACGTGGGGCAAAGCAGCAAAGAACACGCGAAGGTGAAAGAGAGAATCGCAATGGAATCGCGCATGAGGTCCCAACACAAAACGTCGCTAAGGAGACGAAGTGCATAACGCAGATGTTTACGTACCTCGATGTATGCACGGAGGCTCCACCGCCGTGTGCAGATACTCCAGACCTGCAAGGACGAGGCCAGCTGACGTCATGCTTCGCTTGTCGCGAGACCTGCGTGGTGCAGACATCAGGGTAGCACGTTCCTTGTACGTTTGCAACCGTGGCGTAAAATCTTGGGCTCAACTGGCGCGGCATAGTAGGAAGGGGGAAAAGTCGAGGGCTATGAATCCTCGAATCAAGAAAGTCGAGGAAAAGACTGTGGTGCTCCCAATCACCAACGTCGGTCTATGTACAAACAAAGGTAGATCCGCGAACCCGCTCTGTTCCTGCGAGCACCGTAAGTGGCGGCTCCATCTACAAAGTCTGGATGCCTAAGAAGGCATCCCACAGTCAGGGTTGGGCAGATCATTGTTGAAATACAACACAAAGAACTAGAATTTCCGTGACTGCTCAATTTGGAACTGGGTTCCACAACCTCAGTTGACCACAGCACCTCGCTGACCTACCTTAAGAGCTGTCTCCGCAATTGTGCGTCGTGTTCGTACTTGGACGTATGAAAGGATGCGCTAAATGAAACTTACGGACAAAATCAACTTTTCGTTCCGAGACCCTTGAGACGCGCAGCCTTACCTCTCGCCGCTCCAATGGCCATTTTGAGCCGGGTCGCCCATGCGATGTAGCCCGCAGATGCAAGTGAGCCTGGCAACACAGCAACAATCGTCAATTCTTTCGTTGTAACCCAGTATCATCCTGAGCACTTCCGCTTGACAAGCGTCCACTGGAAGGGATACGGGACTGCATCCGACGCGATCTGCCTGCGCTCAATAGTCTGAAAGCAGCCTGCGCATCATTGCGCGCCGCTTTCCCACGGTCATCATGAGCGGCGCCAAATCCGTTGACCACCCGCTCGAGCTGATGCATAATTAAAGGTGTCGGGCAGCTTGCTTGTAGGTAAACAGCTAACAGACACGAATGGGGCGAAGTCTTCCTGGTCATAGTCAGACTTCCGGGGCCAAGACTTCGATGAGGCAATGAACAGCGCGGGTTGGGAACCCGTACGGTTAGCCGGTGGCTAAAGCAAAGTGAATACGTCCTTGCAGCAGGGAGTCGAAAAGGGTTATGAAGAAATGTTTCCTCACCCCACAAATGATCTCGGATGGTTCCGTTGTCCATGTACTCGTAGACCAAGCATCGTTCGCCCCCGGAGTCGCAAAACCCAATCAGCTGTACCTGGATGAGCCAGAAACGCGGGAAGTGAAAACTTGACTCGCTCTCGTAGTTTACCGATGCCTCGATTACGATGGCCCCCTTTCTTATGGGCGACAGAAGCTCGCCCCATATGTTAGCTTAACAAGTAGACCGTTGCAAAAGTCAGTAGCACGGCTGACGGCAGATAGACGGAAGCGAACGGCTAATCAAAGCACATGTTGGAGTGAGCAACCATGGTTTGAATAGCAGGCTTCGTTGCTCTGGAGCGGATATATGCGGCTACAGGAGCCAGATGCATTTGGAGCAGAGTCTACGAAATGAGCTGAACGATTGAGAATCATAACCACAGGCAGAGATGCATTTACCAGAGGACCCAACCTCAACATTCGAATGGAGACAAGCTCACGGAGAAAGGGCGGATGTGGGGTTGTTTCTCGAGTGAATCATGAGCTGACTTTCAGCCATTAGCAAGGGGTTGGGTTCTTCATCTTGAACCCTGACTTTGCAAGGACACGAGACGGGAGAGAGGCCGCGCGAAAATTCAAACGAGCCGCTTTTCAGGGAAAGGAAAGAGATGAATGGTTCGAAAAATGACGCACCAAGTTCTGCCAGTCTTAAGAATCTTGGCGGCCATTCCTAATACTGTAAAGAAAGGCGATCCAAGGGCGTGCAACGCTTTCGTCGTGCTTACCAGGTGCTTATGCCGTAGCCGCGACATGGCCGCAATCTCTTGCAAGAACTCCCGCTCTCCCCGGCTCGTATTCGGATGCCCCCGTTTGATTGCGACCAGCTGCGGGAGAGAAAAGGGGTGACCTTATCTTTGATAGGGTGCCCATAGCTTTGTGCAAACCTGTGAATGCCGGGAATCTATTTTCACTTGACTCAAAGTAGGTAGTATGATTGTATGGATCAATGCAGAATACTAAAAGGTAGAGGATATCAGAATAATTCAATTCCCCAACTTTGATTTGGTACTCCTCCTATCTCCGATTTGGAAAGTCCGGAGTAGCTCAACATGTATGGCTTTCGAACAGCAGATTCTTTGACTGCAGAAGCTTGCAAAAGCTCTCAGGAAGGAACAAGGCGACGGGAATCAGGCGAACCGGTTTGGGAGTCCAAACCTCGCGTTTCACACTTGTGCGACAGCGTCCCATGTTGTTGAGCTCTCTTGGACGTTTAGAGCTCTCTTGAAGCTTTAGCGACGCTTCAAGGAGGCCAACGTCAGAATGGGGGACAGTCTCGGACTCAATCCGAACCTGAAAGTCCGATGCTTCGTCTGCAGACCCGCCGTAAAGGCACGGAACGAAATAACACGACAAATCGCTAGCGTTCCTCAATTCAAACCAAGAGGATGATTCTCTACTCAACGGCAAAGTCTCTCGACGCGGTTGAAAATACTGTGCCTTTCCAATATGTTGTCTTTCTGCGAAGTAGATGCAAGCAAGTGATTGGTTCACCCACCTGCCGTCCATTCTTCGTATGCAGGTAGCCCTTGTACACGTGGCCGAATCCTCCTTCTCCGATGCAGTGGCTCCTACTCCAGTTGTGGGTTGCTTGCTCAAGCTCCGCCAGACTGCGATAAAAACACATAGGCTCAAAAACAGAAGCCTATTTCGCCTTCGCAACAAAAGCTAGATAAGCGCTCGCGAGAGCCTCAGGATGTTCTGACTCAGAGCACAGCTGTGTTTATTGAAGGACGCCGACTTCGGCCTGCCAAACGTCGCACTGATCGAGTTTCGCAACGGGCTCTACACCTAGCCTGTGTAAGGCCTCCTTCCGCACGCCATATACAGCTCAAAACATACCACCATAGTAACTTTTCCTTGAATGTGACCATAGTGTTACTTGTTCATTCGTTTGAGACTGGAACGTTTCTTACTGGCCCCTTGTACCAGCCCCCCTGCATTGTTATCTCGAGACCCGCTGGTTGATTTGTCGACTATTCACGGGCCAAGCCAATTGCGACGCTTCGATTCGGGTAAGACAAGTCTTTTCCAGCGGGGCGGCATTCCTTTATTTTCTGAACTCTGACAGCTTTGGACCGAGATGGAAAGGAAGAAACGGCTCCCCACTTGCCTGTACTCATCTGCCCCGCTGACGAGACCCCCCGCGCTTGACCGAGACAGGACAATCTCCTTCGTTTCCACCGGCAGCTTCTGCTGCTCGTAATCTGGGAGGAGGTCAGTAAATCAGCGAACGCAGAGAAGAACAGCATTTGAAGGGCACGTCAGTACCACCATTGGTTTACTCCACTTCGCTTCCGAGAAACACCCTCTCCGTTTTGTTGTTCGAAAGGTGTGTCCTTTCATCACTACTACTTATGTAAGAAGCTCAAAGATATGGCGCGCGAGCAGATTTTATGCGGGCCCGTTCCATCCTCTTGGATGGCCACCGATAGGCATTCCGTTATGAGGACAGAGGATTGAAGAAAGAAACGCATCTTATTGCACGTTTCGTTCCAAAGCGCCGATGCTTGTGACTCACCCGGACCAGAGAGGAACAACCGTGCCAAACCCGGTCTGAAATTCATGCATTCATCGGCATTTTGGTCACCTTTTCAGAATAACAAAGAGAACCTCAGTTGACAAAAGAAGAAGAACGAAGCCCACACTTGAAGGGGCTTTTTCCTCACCTGAGAGCTGCCGCTGTCTCTTCCAGCAACAGAACAGAACGCCGCACACCAGAGCCAGAAAGAAGGCGACCCCGCCAGCTGATGCCGCAGCGACCAGTGCAACGTTTGACGATGACGTCATGACGGGGGCCACAGGGATGGGGACGGGGACGGGGGACTGAGTGGAACGAGAGCCCTCCTGGAAGTGGTTATCTGTGGGACAAAGACGATCCATAAGCAGAAAAGGAGGAATTTGCTGTTGAAAGCGATAAACAGTTAAAACTTGAATCCCGAAAACAGATTCTCTGTTGCCTCTATATGACACAGCAAGAGTGACGCTGAGGAGTCCGAGGTACGATCGGACGGTTTCTCTCTCCACAGATTGAGAGCGATTGGAAGCGCTCTAAGCGTTCTCGCTCGACACGTCTTTCCAAAGTGAATTTTTAAATGGAAAGTTAAGAGCTTCTAACTTCAAAGGGCACCAATCCCACGCGAATCTTGTCTCGGCCTCTTCCGGTGCTCACTCTGGTAGTAGCACGTCTTCCCCTGGCACATGCTGAAGAGGACGTCGATCGGCCCCGACAGGTTGTTGTTATGCAGGTCCAGACTGGTCAGGTTCCCCCGCGAGAAGTTGGCAAACGACGCCGGGATGGGCCCGCTCAGCTCGTTGTTGCCCAGGGCCAGCAGCTCCAAACTGCGGGGCGAAGGAAGAGGCAAAAGTCGTTTCCAGCAGATTAAGCAAGGGTTAATTTTAGCGTTTACTGAGAAGGTGAGTATCTACCCGCAGTCTTCTTCACCGTTTGAGAACGCCCCGATCGGTGACGTGGCGGCAGCTGGTGTACATTCTAGCTGGAGCGAAATTGTACCGGCCTGTACAAGCACTGGAGATGCGAGGCTAGATCCTTAACAGTTTTGCGTTTACACATTCACCAACGCGAAAAGAAACGTTTTGGATTCACGACAAAGACGTGCACTCATAGTGGATACCCCTGAGCAACAGACGAAGCAGATCATGAACTGTAGTGACGGGTACTTCACCAGAACTGTTTTGTCGAACATCTGATCGCTGAATAGGAAGAGGTCTAAGACACTTTACCTGAGAAGTTCCCCTAGAGACGGGGGTATAGATCCTGTGAGGCTGTTGTTGGCAAACCCTCTGCAAAGAGACAGTTAACTGCTTTGTCGAAAGGGAGTTACATATATACTCAATCGTTGAGCTGACAGCGAGGACGATCAGCAGATTGTCGAAGGGCAGAATGTAGCGACGCCCAAAAGATGCAAAATAGGAAACGATGGAACCGGCTGTGCGCAAAAGGTGGGCGGAAAGCGATTGTCCGAGATCCTAGCGAGCGAGACTTCTTGCCGGTCATATCTTTCGCCGTTGCGAACAGACGCCTTCGGAAGGTGCATGCTCAAAGCGGAAGCCCTGCGCACATTCCGTGCTTCTGAAAATAACCGCAACAGTCGGTCAACAGGCCGAATTAATCATGACCTGCGGCAACAGGCAGTCGAAGTTTGATCCTTCTATGTTGTCGTCCCTTTTCAAGAACAGAAAAGTTGCCTCTGTCATACCCGCGCGTGGAAAGCTTACATGTACAAAAGATCACGCAGTGGTATCCGGTTGAAGACGTCCGGAACGGGGCCCGTGATGCCCTTCATTTCGGCAATCTCTCTGCACAGGAATGTTGGGAAGCGTCCGGCTATATGTCATAAGTAAGATTCTCGATGCTTGACTCTCCAATGACAACTGCCAGTCGCCGCTCCCTAGATCTCGAATTGGTCTTGGTAGACAACTAATAAGGTTGATGCAGTGACAACGAGAGATTAGACTGCATGATCTCGCTTGCCGAACGGTTATTCGCACCCAAGAAACTGCAGCTGGTGTAGGAAAGATTGCTCAGGAATAACCGTGCATGGACTGTACTCGCAACAAACTCCCTGGTGGCATGGAGCACTTCTTGAATTTGGGGATAACCAACCACTGTTCGTTCCGCTCCGTTCTCAAGGAGATCGGTTGCCCTGAATCTATGAATTCTCCAGCGGCTTCTGACCTTTCCAAAACACGGGATGGGCCCAGCTCTCAATAAAGAGAACCGTCCGATGAGACTACCGCCGTCCGACGCACGCCTCCAAGCGCAGAGCATTAGAGCAGATGACCTCCGGTTCTACGAACACCTAATGATACAAAGAAACGGGGTCGAGCGATGGCTTACATTTGCTGTATGGCCGGCAGGAGGCCAATCTGCGGTGGAATAGAGCCCACGAAGCGGTTGCCCAAGAGATACAGCTGCTGTAACCGGGGCATAGCGCCGATGAGGGGGATGGGGCCCTCAAACTGGTTGTGGTTCAAGTTCCTGAGAGGAAGAGGAATGAAGCATTTGGCAAACAAACGAAGCCACGAAACGGAAATGTGAGATCCAGTCTTCATTAATGGTGCCACGTCCCTCGTCGAACACTTGAAAGAATGGTTGAAACGCACTGCGACTTCGGGGAGTCTTTCTGGGGGTACAGATCCTCGTTGGCACTGCTCTCCAAATATCGACTGTCAAAATTCCAATGGCACATCTTCTGGAAAAAGACGTCGAGGTCTTGCAAAATCGATAGGGCCCAAAGAGCAGATGGACGCACTTGCCGTCATTTAGAGCGAAGAAAACGTGCATTCCTCGTCAAGAGGACCCGACTTGGCACCATAGCTTCGTGCTAGCGTGTTCATGATCCGCCGGATCAAAATGGGTAACCATTCGAAAAAGGGCGCCCTGTTCTCAGCACAAGAAAACCAGTCGCACTTTTCTGTTTTCTCAAATGTCCTCACAATCCCAGTGCTCCTACAAGAAAAGAGAAGTCAAGAATCACGTCGCTTCCCAGCTTACAGGTAAGTCAGGTTCTTCCAATCTTGGACGGCGAACGGCGGCAACGGCCCCGAGAAGGCGTTGTTTTGCATGGCCAGCGCCTTCATGCTGACGAGGCGACTGAACGAGTCCGGGATGGGCCCCGTGAAGTTGTTGTCATTGAAATGCCTGCAGGAAAAGTGAATGCCGTGGTAGAATCAGATAAGCACAAACTTCATAACGTGCAGAAACGGCAAGGTCAACGGCTTTATAACCGCTCCGGTTTTGTAACTCAGAGGGTATGCACAATCAACGCAATTCTAGACGGAAGCCAGGGCAACGAACGAGTTGCAGAGCGATGCATCCAACTGACAAGGGGCCCCCTTGGAGCACTCTAGTTTTCAAATTGCAGGAAACGACCGTTTCTAGATCGAAGAGGTTGCGCCGTGAGCTCGGGTTCTCACATCTCTTTCATTCCGGTGCAATTGCCAAGGGATGCCGGCAGGATTCCAGACAGTCCTGTGTTCAGCGGCAGAATCCTGCAGACGGAAGGATCTCACGATGTGGCCCTTTATGCAGCGGCATAAATGCTTCCTTCCCACCTCAGTTTCCACTCAGTCCCCTCATAGCTTCGTCAAATGTAAAGGGCACAGGAAAGATTATGCAAGAGAAACGAAAACAAGAAACAAAGTGAACACCGGTTCTGAAGCTTCGACAGTATTCCTTAGGACAATCGGGCATGTCGGATTCGAGCGGCTCAGATCCATACGGGTATCAGGCTCTTCCCTGAACGCCGGGTAGATCCAGATCGCAAGACCGATCGAGAGCGCACAGAAGAAACGGATCGGTGGGTCGAAGCAGAGCACTCACAGGTAGGTAAGAGGGAGGCTCCCGAGCCCCTCTGGCAGAGTCCCGCTTAGCGAGTTATTGCCGAGGTCCAGGACTGGAATAACGAAAACAAAAAGAATTACCGAGTCAGCGCCGCCTAAGCTAAGTATCCGCTCCCTTACGTGTGGATTCAACAAAGCGACCTGATTGTCATGTGGGCAATCTTAAAGACGAGTTGAATATCGTGTTCTGGTCAAGCGTCTCATTCTTTTCACGTTTTCCGGGGACCGGTCAACCCAGGATGGTGCAGTGAACAAAGCATCGGATTCCGTGCCATTTCCATCATAACCCCAGATGCTTGGGGATACGAGCTGACGTCATCAGTCCGGATCTCTTACCCTCGGATCACGAATGTTCTAACGTTTGAAAGTAACCTTCATCGACTTACTTTGGAGGCCAGTCAAGTAGAGGACTTCTTGCGGGAACTGGCCGATCAACCGTGGCCACGCGCGCCGGCTTGCACATCTACACAAAGGCAAAAGCTTACTGAAAACGTGCAGCGGAAGACGAGTCGGGTGGTTCAGAGTGTAAGCGACTTTGAGTACTAAGACATAAGACGAAACACAACGGTACCCATGTGGCAAATAGGGGAACTGCAGGAGAACCCCAATATAGGTTCTTGGTTAATCAGTGACAAAAGTGAGAAAAACGCGACTCGATTTTTGACTTAGCCGAAAGTATAGTAGCAGGCGTCTTGGACAGTGATGCGTTTCGACGTTTCAAGATGCAGCATCATGGCGCTCCTATCTGATGGGAGATGGTCAATGGAATAAGATCTGACTGGAGCAATGTAATCGAGCACGCCAACCACTTTCTTGAAGATTTTCGCGTTTCTAAACTTTGTGTCTAGAAGTGTGATTGCAATGTCTGAGAATACGTGACACCTAGCGTTCACATTCTGAAGCCGGCTACATGCATGCCAGCCTTCCTTTGAAGTGGCAAGGGGACTTACACGTCCGCTGGTGTATCCGAGAAGCACTGCCGCGAGAGCGTCAGGTTCGTGACGATGTCACCGTCGCAGGCAACGCCTTCCCAACCAGGGGGGCTGCAAGAAGGAGCGCTTCTTCTTCAAACGACATTTTGGAGCTACTAAAGGAGCACTAGATTATTTAAGTGACGGATGCCTTGAAATCTGATCATGATTTTCATTCCTTCTGTCTGGTGGTACCGCACTTGAAAAGCTCCGGGGTAAGAAACTAAGTGACAACTATTTGATGGGGATCTATAATAGCCCCCAGATTGAAACCATTTTAAAAAGCTGCATGCACACTGTGACTTGCAACTGAGATAGTGACCATATCGGTGGTGGTGGTCGTGCCTTGTCAGTTCCCCCTCTGCTTTGATACATGGAGAGGAATTGAGTCACGTTCCTTTGATGATGCGACAGGGGGCTTTACTAAAGTCCTCCTTCCACTAATTGAGAGAATGTCTACCGCCCCCTTCGTTAACATCGTCTCAGATGCCAACCAGCTCTGTGGACTTTTTCCATCGCAAGTAAGCAGATAAAGTGACGGACTGCATACCTGCAGGGATCAGTTCCAGGCATCCAACTGTCCAACCGGGGGTTCTTCTCAAAGTTGGCCGCAATGGCCATCAAGATATCTGCAACAATACAAAGAAAGTGGTCAAGTTAAGCCCAGAAGCTGGTTTACACTGTCAGGCTCCTAAACCAGACACTATACGCTAAGTACGCACACAAACTATGTGATGATGACTGGTGATGATAAGCGTCTCCTGAGAACCTCAGAATTCAAAGAAGTATTCCTGCGAAAGCTGTGCAACTGCGAGGCGGGAGGGCGGTGCCTTTGACACCATCGAAAGTTTGGACGCTTACAAACATTATAAACTAAGACCAGCTGAGCGAGAGAGCTGCTCGAATCCCCTGAGAAAACTGAAAACTTTGCAACCAGTACCATTTAATGAGCCCATGCCCCACCAGCTTTATAAGGAAAAAGAAACCAATTCTGAACTCAGTGTGTCAAACTGCCCCTTCTTACAGACACTTCTCAATGACGCTGAAAGCTGCCCCTCACCAGCGTTGGAAGCGACCGCTGTTACTTGCACAAGCCACAACGCAATCGCCGCAACGTAGATTATGAGGCCCAGACCACAGGGCAACCTGAAAGGTCTCATTCTACAGTACTTTACAGTGTCACCCATGAAGATGCAGTTTGCTTTAAGGAACGCACACCCTTTTTCCCTGCACCAACGCAGTGGGCGTGCATTCGATAGCTGATGGGAAGCATCGATTAAATGCCGGTGGTGCTTCGTTTGACAAAGTGCTTGTCATATTGCTCAATGCTTGTCTGGGCACCGGTCCGACCAATCCGTGCAGCTACTATACACACAGGAAGTGAGCTGCCCAGTCAAAAGAGCTGTCCTATCATAGTGCGTTTGACGGGTGGTGGGTGCAAATTCCGAAGACAAGAATTTTTTGAGAAGCTGAAGCTCAGTGTGGCGCACCCTGAAAAAATGGAGCATCAATCCATGCAGCAATGCAGAGTGCCAGCACCAGAGCTCTCTCGTCATTGGCCATGCTGCTAGAGCTCCTCTACGTCCACTTTGGCTCGCGATGCCATCCGGCTATGTCGTACATATATCCAGGATATATGATTCAAAGTCAGCTTTGCCGATTCTAATAGCGTACAATTGAAGCTCGAACGTGACCCACCACTTCTGTGACCTGGTGCTTATGGATAAAGATTAATGTAAATATAAATATGTGTCTTTGACTCGGCAAGCCGAGCATGAGGCTCGTGTACCTACCTGAGGCTGTAGCTGGATTCGGAAGGCTGCCAGTGCAGGCATCTTCAGGCATAAAATCATACTTCAGGAAGGACGCATGCAAACCTGTGCTGGTCTAACACTTCAGTCAGGCAACTCACTATCTGGTTCTCTGTGCTTTGCCCTTCTGTTTAACCCATTGAGTAGCCTACGCACGTAGAATTCGAACAATGCCGAAGAAACTGAGTATCAACACGAAAGCGGAAGAAGCGCGAGAGCGCAAGGAGACTCAAAAGAAGGAGAAGTCTTCAAAAGAGCAGAAAGAGAAAGAGGATCAGGTATGGGAGGAGGCTGCCGGCCCAAAGAAAAAGAGCCAGAAGAAAAAGGAGGAAGATGAGGCAAGGAAGGCGGAGGCAGCTGCAAAGAAACTGGAGGCAAAGAAACTGGCCGCCGAGGTATGACCAGGGAATTGATATACTTCCAGATGACAGTGTTTGCGTTTGGATTCTGCTATAGCGAATCGAGTATGATTGCCGCAGCTTTGTAGCTTGAGTGTGACATCAGGTCTTTGATGGGCAGACTTGTTGGACTGGGTTTTATACATTAATTCAGGGGGTGGTGTAATTGTCGCTGACATGGGGTGGTGCAACTGTCTCTGAAATGGTGGTGCGCTCCCTGACGTCGCGTGATGCTGAGTGGCCCATGTCTACTTTTGGGCTGGTAGGGCGACTTTGACCATGATTCTACTTGTAGGGTGTTGAGTAGTCTGGCCGCCTGACGACAGCATTATATCTTGAGGAAACTTTTAGTTGAAGGTCGTCACTTCAGTCGCAACAGACAATAAGGTTGGAAGCATCGCCATCCGAAGCATGCATTACTGATGTTGACTCTTCCAACATGGAACATTAAGTAGTAAGGCCAGCATAACAAGAACTCTTTGTTACTCTGTTGGCAGTGCGTAAAGAGATTGATATCATGCTGCAGGAGGAGAAGGAGGTAGAAAAGTCACTGAAAAAGCCAAACCCGAAGGCGAACCGGGTGGGTGGGGCGGGGCAGAAGATAACTGCGGCTGAGCTTTTACGGCAAAAGGAGCAGGATGCAAAGGAACTGGAAAAGAAAGCGGGGAAGAAGGAGCGCGTTGTGGCGGAATATGAGTACGAGAACCTGGTCAATGAACCGAACTTGAACAAGATAGAGACGGTGGTCGATGCCCGGAATATAGACGAGGCGCTGCAGCAACTAGATTTGGGGGGGCCGTCGGGGACGCCGGATAAGCATCCGGAAAAGCGTTTGAAGGCGGCTTATAAGGTGAGGAGGGGCTTTGTTCTTGTTAGAACGAAGTCTCATCGTAAGATGATGAACACCGTTCTGTTAAAACCCGTCTCCCCTTGCAAGCGGGCGGAGTCAACTCGAGTTGAGAAAGGCGCTGTAGCTGAAAACCAGGCGGCGAATGGCTCCTCACACTCGTACTCAACTGCTTTGGAAGTCGTCTCAATTGCGGCAACGCTCAGCTATGGAAGCGCGGCTGCATTTCAAGCGTGTTATCAGCTTACCCGTTTCTTAAGGTGGCTTTTGGTTTGTGGCTTCTGCTTTTTTTTTTTCGTAGCCGCTGACAAAGTATCGAGGTATGTTACCATAGGCCGGGCATCATGCGGTCTCGAAGTGGAGGCTAACAAGTTGTTCAGTTTCCACTGTGCAAACAATCTATCCTTTTAGGCATGGAAAGCCATAGTCGATCTGAAGGATTTAATGTCTATTTTCCTGTACTTGAAAGTTCACAAATACTCCCAGCATCTGGCTGCGGTTGACCGCTTGATGAAGAGAGGTAAGAAGGACGGCAACATGCACGTCTGCCTCCTCAAGCGCATTTTTCTTCCACTCAGTTCGGGAAACTCTGACTGCAGCCAACCTTGATTGTGTTGCCAAAAACGCGCCTACAGCATATGGTCAATTGTTTGTTGCTCTGGAAACAATGACAAGCGGTTGCTTTTCTTACAGGCTTTCGAAGAAGCAGAACTGCCCCAACTACGAGCGGAGAAGCCAGGTCTTACTCAGTCCCAGTACAAAGAGGCCCTTTGGAAACTATGGAAGAAGAGCCCTGATAATCCGCTCAATCAACAATAGCACGTCAAGGGCAGCGGCTAGCTATGACGCAGTGACGTCGTCTTTCCAAGGCTCAGGTCTTCAAGTTAACGTGGTATGGGCGACCACGTACACATCCAGGCTTGGAAGCAATCGACAGCCTCACTACTTCGTGATCATTGCGTTTTGAAAGGATCATGCATTTTCATGAGAACGTACTTTGAGGGGGCCGTCAAACCGTCTGGTGCCGATGCTTGATTTACTAGGTATACGGCAGTTGGGATTTGGCCACGCAGGGCAGCACATGCCATTTATTTTTCATTATATACATGATTACGTCCATGCAAAAAAATTGTGTAAACACTGAGTGACATTGCAACTGCAATCGTCACGCCGATGGGAGTGACTCGCGCTGGGATCGCGTCACTTTGTACAATACCGTCACTATACGTACCAATTACATGTGCGTCATGCAGCGTTTCAATATCCACTGAGCAATGGCCATTGATCCATGCATTGCGCCATTCTCGCGCCTGGTATGTAGATCTGCAGTCATGTCGCGACCGCCACTGAATGCTCATGCATGATATGCATGTTCCCTTCGACCAATGTGGTGACCGTTCGTTGAATGGCATGGTTAACAGGAGCCCTCAATATCCATGACACTTACAATCTGGTTTCCGAAACCAGATAAAGTTCGTGGAGTTGAGGACGGAGGGTCAAAGAACATCGCCTCCATGATCCAACGTAGAACACGTCAAATTTGCGTACACTCAGAAAGACGGTTGGTTCGAAGCCAGTTCACTAAGACCTCAACATGAATCTTTCATCGACCTGTTAATCTGTCGATAAGCTGCTTCCCTGCCTCAGGAGCCAGGAACCTCGCCTGCAGAGAATGGCAACGCAATATTCGAGGCCCCAAGAAATATATTCAGTGTATAGAAACATGAGACTGCGTTGCCCCGTGATCGACCTAAGGGAATAGGGCGTACAAAAGCTCGGCGACAAGAGGAACACTCCCATTTGGCGTGTGACTCGCCATTGTCCGATGATTGAGGGTCTCGGTGCCTGTGCTTACGCATTCTGTGGTCATAGAAACGCTTGGATTTCCGATCAGCATGGACAGTCGAGATGGCAATACTCTCTTCCCTTGCTCTTGAACGTCTGTGAACGCCTGCCAAGACCTGCGGCTTTGTTCCTTCTCATACTACAGCCTATTAGTTTCCACAGACGAACAAGCTTGACCCCATGCACTAGCTCCGCTTGTCTTCTCTCCACACACGAACAAACAGACAACCACGTGGCTCACCTTGACGAGGTTCCGCTCCGCCTCGCCCTCCTGTTTCTGCTGCTTAAGGAGGAGCCCCTTGGCGAGATACGGCCGGAAGTCGTCCAGATGGTCCGCGATTACCCCGTCGTACACGGACAGAGCGTCAGCAGTTTTGTTCCAAGCCTGATATGCCTTTGCCAGGAGCAGCTCAACCTGTGGAGAGTATATGCATTGTTTAGCCGCATACAGGCATCTGAGCTACCGGACCGCCGGAGGTTTGCCTTAAAGTATCTGTTTTCGGGTCGGTGCGAAAAGTTTGAAACTAAATGCGACCCTAACTGCGAAAAAGCGAAACTTAAAAAATATCTCAAAAATGTGCAATCTACTGATATGCAGGGCAACAAAGCAAAGTTTTGCTTTGCGCGAAATGCAAATAATCTCTCCAAGCGCGAGGCTAAACCTCAAAACGAGCAAACTTGAGATTTCGCACCAACAGGTAGCGAACTCGCTTGGCGGTACAAGACTCAAGATCCTTAGTATGCTGCTCGGAAGTGAGTCGAGTTCTGTCTCAAGAAGAAGAGCTGCTTGGTATCGCTCCGCAATGGCGCGTCTACATCCAATCTGTTGCTTTCGCACCAACCCAGCGAACCCAAATTTTTGTCGGTTTCAGGTCCAAGCCTTCGACGCCAAGTTTCTTCGGAGTTTCCATGTTGACCATTGCACGTGAATGCCCTTTTCTATTAGTTTTCTCCGTCAGGGATTCCTCCTTCTCTGGTCCCCTTTAAAAGCAAAACGCGAACGTCGGCAGAAGTCGCTTGCCTGGACTGGGTCTATTCTCTCCTCCGCATCCGACGCCCCCGCAGAGGTTTCTTTTCCGCTCCGGATCCGCTCGCGAGCGTTCAAGATCTCACCCACCGCTTCGTTTGGACGCTTGTCGTTGACCAGAGCGTCCGCAAGGCCCTTGAGCAGTCCGAGCGACTCCCGCGGGCTGGCCTGCACAGATCAGCAGCTTTTGATCAAGAGAGTCACGGAAAATGTTGATAAGCGCAACCTGATAACACCGACTCGAGGGCTTGAAGTCGGTTGACCAGCTTTCTGTTCAATTGCAACGTACGTTGCTTACAGTTTCGACTCTTACGGAACCCTGGCTTTACGTGACGACCTGTTCCAACAGAACGTGAGGGGTGTTCAGCTCTGACCCAAGGCTTTTCGCGGAGGAAGGCGCCAGAATAAATTGACGGATCACGCGTACTGTTTTTTTCAATGGCCTAGACAGAGATCTCTATCGATCAGACGGCCATTTTGACCTTCACAATCCAGATACACGCATGCGACACAGAAACAGCACGCATACGCGAGGTGATGACTGCTGCACATGCGTGTCAGAAAAGTAAAGCAGTAGCAAGGAGTGGGGGCTCTCAGCACCGGCGAACCCACTCACTCTGATTGCGCGCCGGTACTCGTAGGCGGCCCCCGAGAAGTCTTGTGCGGCGAACTTTACCTCGGCCAACAGTCGCAGCGCTTCGACATCCGACGGCCGAGCCTGAACAGACGACATCCAGATGCAATTTGAGCCGTCCGATCAGAAGCCACACCCGCCGACTCTTAGTCGTAATTCTTCTTTCCAGCAGAGGGCCGCAGAAGGCAAGAGAATGGAAGCCAAATGCTTAAGGTTTGTCCACAAGCCGGCTACGGAAAGAGCGTGCGGATTCAGGCAGGGAGACTGTTGGAAAATGACAGAGGTTTAGGAGACCTGACCTTGACCAACGTGTTCAGATACTCGGCGGCTTTCTTGTACTCCCCCATCTCAGCATAGCTCACGCCTGCGCCCTGCGGAAGAGGGAGAAACGACGGCGATTGTGCGGATGCTCTGCCCATTGTATGAAGATCAAACGAGCGTAATTCAGCTGACATTCCTGGTGACCGCAAGCACTCGACCTCACCCGCTAAGATACCTGACTTCTCGTGTAAGGTCTCAGCGTTCGGAACTACTGAACCAGAAATATACACGCGAGACAGCCACGGAAACAAGTGCTGAGACCACACCAGTGCTCTAGCTGCTGAGACCACCGTGCGTGCTCCTCCCCAGTGTGGACAGAAACGGTGACCTTTGCAGAGCCTTCGACTCTTTTGTTTCCACGGCGTGGTTGCTCACTGAATCTTATTCGCACACGGCTTTCCAGCAGTAACCTCGACCCCTTCCAGATTCTGCCAGTGCTGTTCCCGCGTATGACTGCCTTGGCAAATCAATCAACCTTCAAACACATCAATCTCAGCAGCTGACCTCAAGAGCGGTTGCGTCTTCGGGCTGCTGTCGAAGCGTCGCCTCAAACGACTCCGCTTGCTTCTGCAACAATCGGCAGAAGGAAGAGCGTTAACTAGTCTCCCTCAACTTTCGGGCCTGGCGTTTTTTCCGTGAAACCATGATGACGTCACGACCCCGTCGGATCCAGACGCGGTCAAGCGCAACTTCGTTTTGAACCACAGAAAAGAAGTCGCCACGTTTGACGGCAGAACTCGAGTGGAACCGCAAAGTGGGATGAAAGGCAACAGTACGTGTGGTCGAAGATAATGATTCCAATCAGCCCGCAAAAAAGCATCCGTCCCCTCACAAGCCAACAAGCAAGGGGGCCATTAAAACGGCTTTACTTTGCTGCATCAACTTGACTAGCAAAATTCTGCGGGGTGGGTAAATTCGCACCTGGAGGCGTTCCTTTTCCTCTTTCGGCAACTCCTGCACCTCGGCGCTTGGAGTCTGCTTATCTCGGAACCTGTGCGCGAGGGCGGACGCGGAGGAGTTTACTTGGGAGCCGAACTCGCTTTTGGTTATTTTGTCGATTAAGGCAGACCTCTAGCTATGCTCTCACATCAATCACGCCAAAGAAGGTGGCCTGGGCGGTTGCTTGGATAAGTCTACGAAGAAGGAAGGGTCGAAGAGAGCAGAGAAAACAATGGCATCTACTTGGGACTGTTTCAAGTAGAGTAGGGCGTCGAGAAAGAAACTGCGTAGGCCTCTGCTCACCCAAGGTTCTGGAGGACGAGGTCGCTCAAAGCGAAGCTGCCTAGGAGGATCAGAGCACCAGCGATTGACACAGCCTGCAACAGAGGAGAGCGCGTTGTATCAGTTTCAACTAGGATGAGATCCAACAAGGGCCTCCAAAGATGGATGTGGCCACACTGGCTCAGGGAGAGCCTCGCGCACTTAACTGATCGGAACTCAGATGGCGATAAAGCGAAACGAGGGTTTGACTCAAAAATTCAGACACGAAAATGCTGACAACAGGCATTCTTCTTTACGTTATGCCAGAGCTAATGAGATCAGAAGCGCTTTGCACTACGAATAGCTGAAAGAGGGCTTCTCGTTGAAATCTCAGAAGCCGCAAACGAGATGAAGTCGTACATAAAGCTCAGGCTTTGTCAAGCAGGCTCAAAAAACTATGCTCCGCCCCATGTAATTTCACACAGCTTCCTTTACCTGTACTAGTACACACATGTGTGAGTGTGTGTGTAAGTTTATTTCAAAAGCATACTGTCGCTAAGCATCGGAGGGTTTTTACCTTCACCCATGGCCGGGCTGGCTGCTCGTCCTTTTTCTCAACAGGCGCCTCGTAGTCGATCGGCCCCAGAGTGTTTACTTCCGGCTTTGGTCGTTCCGCCTGGGAGCTGCAAAAAAAGAGGACAGGCATCGACCGTTGAGGATGCTCAATCGACTTTTGACGCTGTCGAACAAGACATGAATCAAGCAGCTTGAGCCCAACGTAGTTCCATGGGCATTGTGGCCGTTGATTGTTCGTTTTCAGAGCGAGAGTCCATGGCACAAAACTTGCTCTAATCGGTCACATTAGGGACTGTTTAGAAATGAGCAACGAGGTCTGCTTATACTTACAGATCTGGAGAGTCGAAAACGTGCACAGTGAGCCTATATGAGATGAGGGAAGGAGGGGCCTCACGCTTTGATCGCTTTCAGGCGCTCATTGAAGGAGCGCTCATCGATATCGGTGGCCAGCCCGCTGGACGACAGCTCTGGCACTTCGCCTGGGGGTTGTATGGGGCTGAAATAAAAAACACAAGATGGTTTTAGCTGAAGGGCAAATGGGTTCCTTCCTTTTCTTTCACGATTCGAAGCTGATGCGAAGGTAATCCGGTAATTAGCCAGAAGTAGTGCGGGGGATCGCCATACAGAGAAGTTCGGATATCTTTTGCGTCTAAACACTGCAGTGACTCTTGGCAGTTTAGCTTGCGGTACTCTGTGCCCTCAAAAAGGATCCATTGCGTCTGCGAATGAGGCCCCAAAAAGGAAAGTTGTCCCTCAGATGCAGAAAGCCAATGCAGTTTGACTACTAACGAGTAGGGTATCACTTGCTTTCGTAACAAAGCCTTTTGTGATATCTCAAGCCCTTGGCCAATTGATTGTCAATTTCAAGAGGGCACGAAATAAACCGAACTTTCATACACAGCTTCACTATTCCCAACAGCTTAAGGATGTATGTTGCTCAACGAAGCCAAAGCCGGTTATCTGTTCAAGCCACTCCCGTTCTTTATTGGAAACAGAGAAACAATTACTTTTAACCAATTTCGTATGTGCACCGATTGGAAGAGGCCAGAAAACTCACTTTCGACTTTGGACATTCTCTGGTGGCCTCCGCCTTGCCCCCCGCTGCAAGGACAGCGTTTTGGAATTTGGCTTTGGGGGGTGATCGACTTTACCCTATCACCCTAACCTTCCGATTGATTCACGTCTGCCTTCGTCAAACAAAAACGTGGCACCTTCTGTAGGATGCCAAGCCTGTTGATTGTCTGAAGCTTAGCAGTGGATCACAGGACCGATGGAAGAGCTTGGCTCAACTTCTAAGACTCGAATTGTGAAGAGCGAATGGCTTAGCCCCTACAAGGAGTCTTCAATGACGGCCAGCTCAGATGGACTGACAGTAGCCCTCTCAACTCCGTTGAAGCCTCAAAAACGTGCGAGTGCGCTGACCAAAGTGGCTCTCAGTTTGTTGATGCATGTAGACTAACAACTGTCTAGAAGAGTGCGATGGCTCCACCATACCTTGCCAGCACGATCTGGTCGCTTGCTTCCCACCCCTCCACCCCCCCCTTGTCCAGCTCTGACCAACACAGGGTTGTGTTCTAACTGTTTTCTGAGCCCCACTCCCCATTGATACCCCTGCAGAAGCAGTGCGACAGTTCTTCATGAGTAACTTGCACCCCGCTCTTAAAAGTTGAGCTTTAGAGTAGTTCAAGTCCAAATTGCACGAATCTGCTTCCATAGGAGCTCGAGCTGGCTGGAGGACCTCAAGAAGCAGAGCATATGGAAGACTCGCATACGACTGAAGGTTTGCCTCGACTGGCAAATCTCAGCATCATCTATGTAGGTTTTTTCCAGGATTCCTGTCTACACATCGTTGAAATCGAGGACAGGGGTAGCTGTCACATTCAATAGATGTTGTACCACCACAAATAGAAACCAACGCTCAGGACTTGCAAAACATGGCCTGGAAACAAGGGGGAAACAAGCTGACAGTGACACTACCAGGCCAATGAGGTCGTCCAGAGCACCAGTCTGGTCCTGTAGGCAATGCCGTGGTACACTTGAAGCAAGCGGCAGCTCTGAATAGACGGCATTGGCAGCTGAAATGCTGACTGCTGAGGGCACCAACTCAAAACATTGCACTGAATGTTTGTGTAATGCCAGCAGCATCCTCACCGTACAATCACCACGCAAACCGTGGTCTTTTCCCTGCAGAAGTCCACCATGCAAAAACTCTGTTTGCCGTGTGGCGTTGCTAGCACGGCAACCGGAGGGCCACGCCAAAGGTTTTCTGCACAGAACGAGGTCGCTGCAGACTTGCATCGTCCCTGCTGTCCTGCTCAATAGTTTTAGAATGCTGCTGTTCCCTTTGGATGCTCAGAAGTGGGGTGAGCCA
>DF237228.1:0-20348 GCA_000708835.1 Klebsormidium nitens
AGGTCTACACTCTAGCCTAGTAGGCTCAGTGGACCGTCACCTAGTAAGTCCGAAAATTTCACTCTATACATCGACGGCCATTATCGAACCTACACAATTTTGACGGTTATCGCCAAGTCATTCGGGTGTAATGCTGTAACCCGCGCGCGTTTACCCGTGTAACCGTAACTTCTACTTACCGTCGACGTCGTGATCCTAAAACCCTAGAATCACCCAGAGATTCGGTCCCTAAATGCCCGTATCTCAACAAGGCCTAGCTACGGGATTCGACTTGACTTGAACCATTGTCATAAGATTACTATTCATACTAAGAGATGCTTGGTGGAAGTTAGGGCTCTCCTTTTGTGAAGGCGCTTGTATAGGAGGGTGGTTGAATCCCTCGTAGGCTCCAAACATGAGCGTGTGATGAGATTTCAACATCAAGTGGCAGGGAAAGTCTAGAACGGAAATTTCTACCTTCTGTTTTAAAAAGGAGAGAACAGGGACACGCAATTGTTAAAATGGCCGACGAATACACGACCCACATCAATCAGTTGGATGTGGAGAACTATAGCACGTCAGATACAGGAGGTTAAGATTCTTCAGACCTTCAAAGATCTATGCGATGGGGTTGACAATCTTGTAGCGCATCCAACTCAATGAAGAAATAGAGTTGATAATTATCGAGCTAAACGTTGAGGACCACCATTTGCGGTCGATTGAGGCGTGCAAAATTGAAAAGGAGGCGTGGACTCTCCTTGTCAAAACCAATGCAAGAAAGACGCAGCCCAGGCAAGGATTTTCGTCTCTCAAGATGAACGCGAATGAGCCCGTGACCAATGTACGTGGTTTGGGCAACTTAAGGATTTGTATGAGAACTTGATTGCCACCGGTTCCAATTTGAAGCCGGACAAGCTGGCGTGGAGCGTGCTTGCGGGATGCCCAAGACGTTCGGTTCTTTGAGAACAATTCTAGCGAGGCTTTGAAAAGCGCCCGGAAGTTCGGTGGATGCCATTCTGCCGAAACTCTTGGTGCATAGGCAGGGGTTTCACGAGTCGCCCAAGGAAAATGGCGGCGGTGGGTCGGACTCCGCTATGTCCTATATGGCCAGGCGGAAAGGGAGCAAGGAGAAAAGCCGCGGCAACGATGAGAGCCGGGGCTAAGGGCCACAATGCTATAACTGCATGGAGTTTAGTCGCATTGCCTGGAACTGCAGCAAGCCGGCCAAGCGCCATTACAAGCCGAAGCAAGAGAAGGGGGGAAAAGCCCCCAAAGGTGTGGCCTTTGGCGTCAGTGGAAGGGATGTCCACTGACGAGTGGCTCGTCGATTTGGGTAGCCCTGCGACACCTAAACAAGGACAAAAGCCTATTTAACACCCTCGAATCGCTTGAGGGGCCCTAGTGGCCGAGAAGTCACTTTTGGAATAAAGGAACCCTATGGGCGGAGAAAAGCGGCTCGATTGAGCGACATTTTGCAATTCCGACTGGAAAAGGGCAGGTCACTTCATGGAACGTGATGCATGTTCGGGGGTTGGCGGCGAATTTGATGTCGGTGAGCAAGGTGTTGAAGCTCATGGTGAGGGAGTCGGTATTGTAGTTGGGTTACTCGTCATCGAGTCTTATCGTGTTGCCCGGCAACTATGCGCATCACTCATTGATGGCAGCCATGCAACCTAAAAGAAACACAAAAAGCGCCTCGCACGCCGCTTACGTCTCTCCACAAGTTTTTCGTACAATGACAGTAATTTCTCACTATTGTCTCACGTGTCTCTCCTGTTCCACTAGGTTGACTAGCCTACTAGACTCACTAGCCTAAGTCCACTCTACCAGGCTCACTAGCCTATCTCACAGTCCACTCAATTGTAGCCTCCGATAGACTTATCTACGGCTCACACGACGGCCGCTCTCAACCGCCTAATCTCCAAACCGTCTTAACGTTTCACCGCCCAACCGCCATGCACGCGCGCCGGCGTTCGTTAGTCCAAACCCCACACGAGTTGAACCCTAATCACATAGCAATTCGGCAGATACAAATGTTGAAATCATTCACTCATGCTTGTCACAAGCTAGGGTCCAACCACCCTCAAACATAAGCGCCTTCACAAAGAAGCGCCTTCCTCTTTTCAAGCAGCTCTAATAGAATGAATATCCATCACATGACAATAGTCCAAGTCACTCCAATGCCGTAGCTAGATGTACTCTAGCCTAGGTCGGGTAAACTTCCACCACCCACTAGTCAATTCAACTATATGGACTCCTTTCCATCAACCTGTCACTCTACTACTCACAATACGGCCTATATTCCACTCGGACTTGTGACCGGAGCACTATACTACTAGTGGTCGGTAGTACCGTACTACTAGTGGTCGGGTTACTATACTACTCGAGTCGACTCACATCTAACGATCCAAGATCCGAGTCAACACGCAATCGGACGGTCGATACTCAACGACACAAACTTCCAACTCTACCGTCGATATTACACGCGACAAACCACAATCCTGCGGTCGATATCACAAGACAAAACTCACGATCCTACGGCTCAAATCTGTCGAGCCTAACTCAACAATTTGGCCGTCAATCAACTCCGTTTCTCAACAATAAATCACCGAATTCTAAGATAGGGCAACCGAAGTCGCATCAGTGTTGTCAAGGAGAACGTCGACTGCAAGCTTGAGCTTGACGAGGAGGTAGTTTTCGTTGCTCGGTGTTGAGATTGGGTCAGACTTGTCTTTCGTCATTGGGTCTTATCGTAGTGCCTGGCACTCATGCTTATCATTCATCAATGGCAGCCATACATCCTAAGACGAACACACGAAGCGCCTCACAAGCGGCTTCCCTCTCTCCACAAACTTCTCGTAGAATGATATGCGACAATATTGTATCTCTTCACTATTGTTTCACAGATCTTTCCTTCAACTAGACTCACTAGCCTGCTAGGCACACTAGCGCACGTCACCACACTACTAGGCTCACTAGCCTAGTAAACTTAAATCTGCACCTTAGGAAGACCCGTCTACGGCTCACACTGACGGTCCTCTCTCAATCGTCCAATATTCTTGCACGAAAGCCGGCGCTCACTGGGTTTGAACATTAAGTTGGTCCGAACCTTATTCATTAGTAAAAGTTCGGCTGACGATGATCACCGAATGCTTCGGAAAGTGAAGGGGATCTATGTGGTCAACCGGGCAAAGAAGGACATCTACTCTGTGGAAGCCGAAAACGGCGGAGTTGTGGCACCAACGGTTAGGACCGCCGGGTGAAAATGGCGCAGAGCGCGTAAGGGGAAAGTACACTAGTTAGGCTTCTGTGTACGGCATCCTACTCGGTGAGCACGGAGCCAGTTGAGCTAGTCCACATGGACATCTGCCGGTTAATGCCAAACAGCTTCGGTACAGGTACCTAAGGTAGCCGGTATTCCGCCACGTTCTTAAACCACTACCTCAAATTCTCGGTTGTTGTCCCCATGAACGGCAGAGCGAGGTGGCCAAGGAGCGGACGGTAAAACGGTTGAAGTAGCGACAAGAAGCTTAAGTTGGTGCGGACGGATTACGGCAAGAAGTACATCCACAAAGCTCTGGAAGAAGTGCGGGAGCACGGGACCGTACACGAGAAAACCGCCTCTTATAGTGACCGGCACAACGGGGCGATTGAACGGCTCAAGGGGATCTGGGGGGAAAGAGTCGAGCAGTGCTGGAGTAGTCGGGGTTGCCCAAAGGGTTGTGGGCAGAAGCCGTGGTAACGGCAAAGTATATTCCGGGAACGGGACGCTCGTGAGCCTTCGTGGAAAAACAGGCTTGGGAGGCGTTCTTAGAGGAAGAGCCGAATGTTGGGCATTTGAGGGTTTTTTGGGGCGCGAGCCTCCTGACACGTACCCAGCAGCGGACCTGCGTAAGCTAGAGCCAGTGAGCGCGAGCGATGTGTGCTCGTGGGGTACGAGCCAGACTCAAAGGCGAAGATCGGTTGCTCTGGACAAAACTGTGACGGAAAACTCATCATCTCCCGGGACGTCATCTTCGACGAGGGAATTAGCAGCTCGATGGGGCGTCAAGCTTGGCTTCGACCTCGCGGACGGTGTCTCGACGGCAGAGGGTCACGGCGCGCACAGACGGAAATCCTTAAGCGACCAAAAGCAATGTTCATTCTTGCGCAAGGGCGAAGCCGCCCGCGCGCGCGTGTGGGCCGCGACGGCGCCGCGCGCGCTTTCAGAAAAGGGTAAAAATGAGGGCAAGTTTGGAACTGTGCGCGAAACAGGGCAAAGCCGGAAAATATTGAGGGAGTTACCAAAAACCGGCTGCCGAAAGGTAGCCAGCGCGTGAAAGACAACACCGCCTGGGGGCAGTGCTAGGTCGGCCGCGCTAACTTCGTGGCAGCACCGCGGCGCCGCGGAAAAAGCGAAGGCGGTCGGAGACCCCAAGGGGACGTGCCCGAGCACTGGGAACTGCAGTCTTATTCGGAAGCTGTAGGGGGAGAAGAGAGTGAACTATGGCGGAAGTCGATGAACGATGGCGGTCTTTGTTGAAGAACCATAGGGATTTATACATGCAGCAGCCGCAGGAATACGAGGAAAGTGGGCCCGACATGGTCCGCCGCCTCAAGCGCACTATGGAACCTTGTACGGGTTGCACCAGGCGCCGCGAGCATGGCACATCCGCCTGAAGAAGGAGCTCGGGAACTCTGAGGTTGTGAATCATCATTCTAGCGAATTTAGAACTGCGGCAAATCATACATGATTGGTTGGGCGGGCAACGTATTTGAGCGCAAGTTCGTCCGAAGTCGGCCCCGGACCTCCTGAGCCTCTCCATGGCCTCTGAGTTGGGCCGTGTAATGTAATGGTGTATGATGATGTATGATTCAATAAGGCCGCGCAATTTGGCAATTGCGCGGGAATTGCGCCCCCATGCAAGTCATGGTGCACGTCGGTCGCGATCACGGCGGCGCTTAGGGCACGCGGCGCGGCACGGTTAGGGTCTGCCAAATTAAGGGCGGCAGAATTTTGGTTTCAACCATAAGCCGATAACCTTCCTTGCGGCCAACGCCCCTAATCCGTGACTAAAATAAGTACATACAGTAGATAGATTCGATTTTATAATATTAAGGTAAGTGATATCCTCAAATAAAGAGGATGTCCTCTTTGATGTATCAGTTTATTGACGCCTGGCGTTTTCAGTAAGTGCAGCAAAGATCAAATTGACCGTTCAGTGACCATTCGATCGCGGCCTTTCGCATATCGACACTGCTTATGAAAATTTGCTCGGCGTGATATGTATCAGTCCAATTGCAATGCTACGGCGCAGATTACCGCCGGGATGTCGTCATACTTCGTCGGTGATATTTGACGGACGTAGACTCTCAACCGCACAAAATACTTTTAGTAGGTTTCGAGTAGCGATCATTAATTAGATAACTTCCGACTTCGTCGATTAATCTCGGAGCTCAAAAGGGGGCTTACACTGCAAACTCAAACCCTTTCTTTATTTAAAAACTGAGGAATACAACCTCCACCAATCACAATGCTAACGAACCCTCCGATATAGAGGGTTGGAGGGGCATCGACGGCTGAAACTCGCTCTCCCGCGCCCGAGAACGCCGGGTTAAGGCATAGGGGCACGCGAGTTGAAAGCGTATGCAACCGTCGATCCGCGATGAGCCCGGTTGGTGGTCAGCGCGGTCTGAGGGTTCGTCAGCGAAAATTTCGGTCGATGGGCGACCGCATTGAATGCAATCGGCGAGAACTTTGACCGACCGGTAGTCAGTGGTTGAGTAGAGTAGTCTGTCAGTGCCTTAATAGGCAGTGGAGTAGTGGTGCAATGGAGTAGTAGCTTAGCGTCAGAAGGAGTAGCAGAGGCACGCGCGTCTAGGCGCCACTACGACTGGCATTGGGATGGCGCTAGACGGGGCGGGAGCGCCCATGAAGATGGGACTTGTTGCTGCCCATGGCGATGTGGGAGAAGAGAGAAGGTGAGAGTTTCACCAAAGGGAGTGGTGGGCGGGTCGAAAATTATTCTAATTATACACTTCTGGTTAGCATTCTCGAGCCTGAGTGCACAATGGGCTCGGCTCATCTCTGCCGTTATATTTTCCATTTGACGACAGGCAAGCATTCCCTTGCCTAAAAACTGAGGAATGCAACCTCCACCAATCACAATGCTAACTTCTGACTTTAGACATGCCAACGAACCCTCCGATATAGAGGGTTGGAGGGGCACCGACGGCTGAAACTCGCTCTCCTGCCGCCGCCCGAGAACGCCGCCCCAAACAACAATTGTTCCCGCAAACAACAGTTATTGGAAGATAATGGGCTTTTTCGTGCAGGAGGGAGTTCCAGGCGCAGTGCCAGCAGCACGTATTGAACGTTCGAGGAATCGATCGTGGGACGGGGCGGGCGGGTGGGTCCGTATGGAGCGAAGCGAAGACGCTCGCTCTGTATGAGCGAGCGCTAACAGATTTCGGAACCATCGCCGAACGGAAAGTATCGGCGGCAGCAAACAGCTCGCGCAAGCGCACCGCGCAAGAATTCGCAGCGTTCCTTGGGCGAAATCCGTTTGGCGTCTCCCTGGAAACGGCCACCCCTGCGAACGTTGGGGCGTTCATTGTCGGAGATTGGATGCCCCGGCATAGCGGCAATTGCCGGACCGTGCTGCCGTCGAGCGGCAAGACTGTAGCGTCCGCCTCGTCTGTAAAGGGGGTGGTCAAAGACCTGTCGAAAACCTACACACTGCTGGGGTATTCGGGGCCTGAGAACCCTGCCAAATCGGAGGTCGTGAAATCCTTCCGAGGTGGGTATGAACGGTATTTGCATGATGAGGGGGTCAGAGTGCAGCGCGCAAAGGTGTTTGTTGAGGAGAAGCTTGATTTGCTGCTCGCGTTTCTGGCGAGACGTATTGGCGAGGAGAGCGACCTTTTGGAGTGCTGCACCCTGCTTATCGACCAGGCGGCGGTCCTATATTTGTGGGAGTCGTTAGCCCGGGGAAAGAAGTGCGGTTCGCTCAGCGCTCGGCAAATTCAGGCGGGCGCAGAACCTGCCGCCTTCCCGGGGTGGAGTAAGACGGTTCGAAAGGAATTGAGCGCGCGGATTCCGCTTGCGAAGGCGGGGGCTGGCTCCAGGCCCACGTTTGTTGAGGCGGCCGCGCAGCTGGTCAAGGGGCTGGAATTGCTCGGTGACCCGACAGCGGAGGAGGGTTATCTGTTTCGAGCCCAGAATAGGCAGCGCACGGGTTTTCTTGCTTGGCCTATTTCTAGTGCGTCGTTGCGGAAACGGATTTAACGACGACTCCAGCAAGCGGGCCTATTCGAGGGCGAGACTCCGCATAGCTTCCGGCGGTCGGCGGTGCAGCACGCCGCTGTCAACTTGAATTATAACGTAAAGCAGTTGATGGAGCTCGGCCGCTGGAAGAGTTAATGATGCAGCGTTTAAAGTATATGTAGAAGAGGTGTGGCAGCGCCGTTAAGTAACATTGATTGTAATGATAAGTTGAATTCAAAAGTGCATGCTGTAACATGAAGCACGCTCAGAAGCGTACGCTACTTCCGCTCATGTTGCTCGAGAAGACTGATGCTGTTAACATGGTGCGCAACCGTTCTACTGTGTGCTCGCATCCTGTTTCTGTCGCGCAATCTGGTGAATGTCTATCCTAGCATGTATGCTCGATTACATGAGCGCGTCATGCGCTCCATACTATTTTGAACGCCCTCAACTTATACAGCGCCGGATTCACCGTTCCCTCGGGAACCCGGTGACTCGGAAAGCAGACGTTCGCGCTCCTTGGGAGCTCTACCGGTCCCGTGACGTGCGCCTTCTGGCCAAAGTTATGGAGCGCCAACCACCAGTTGGTGGCTGGCAGTTCTGGCACTATCAGAATGCTGTTCGTGCGGCACAGCCTGATGGTCTGGATGACCTCACTGAGGTGCCGGACCGGGGGAAAAATCCATGCCAGCTCCCCCGGCGCCATGATGTCTCTTCAATCGACGCGCAGCGCGTCGGCCGCCAGGCAGCCTGGCGTGACGTGCAGGCTGACGAACTTTGGCACCACGTGGTGCACGTTTGACGCAAAAAGGTCAATTGCCGGCGTTCCGCCGAGCTCGCCGAGTATCCTCTGCACCTCCTCGGTGCGCAAACCCCAATCTGAGCTGTCATGCAGCTTGCTCAGATCGTCCTCCTCTTGCAGCTCCGCGCGCGGCTTCCACTGGGCGATGACATCGAATCACCCCGCACGCACAGCTCGAAGAGCTGGTGCAGCGCTGCGTTGACGTCCGGGGTGCGGCTGTTCATCGCGTTTACAGCACTAACCGCGCTCTGGTTATTCCCCGTCAGCAGCACCGCGCCCCCCCGAAGCGCGTCGCCCGCGCGGTCAAGGGCCTCTCTCAGCACCCGTACGAAAGCGAGCGTCTCCCTGGCAGTGCTGGAGATCAGGCGCTCCTCTTCCGAGAGCGAACCTACCACAGCGATTTTCTGCGCCCCTGGAACCCGTATGGTTCCGCCAAACCCTGTATCGGACGCGTCCGAACCGGCTTCGACCGCGACCCGACGTGGGAACCAAGCGCGGCCGTTCCACGCGGGCAAATTGTCGATGAAGAGCTGGGCGGCTGCCCTTGCCGCTTGCAGCGTTGGGAAGACGTCGTCCCACGACAGCTTCCCTTGGATGGCCGCGAAAAAAGGCCGGCTGTAAAGGGCGGCGGGAAGGACTGCCGGGCTAATGGATATGACTTTCCCGGCGACTTTCGCGAGCTTCCGGGGGGTTATCTCCTGGCTCTCGATTGGCGCTTGGAGCGCGAGGAAGAGCTACTCCATTTTTGCTGGGGAGACCGCGAAGGTCTGGCTAACCGTGTCGATAACGAAGCCCAGCCACGGTCCCTCTTGCCTTGGCCAGAAATTGCACTTGGGTATGCTGAAGACCGCCCCAAGCAGGGTTAGGACCTTAACCCCGAAAACGGTTTCCCAGACGGCCCTCCAGAAGTCCGCGCTCCCTGTGAGCCCGTCGTCCAAGTAGCTGGAGACAGGCACCGACCGGATTCGGAGCTCCTTGGCTGCTTCTTGCGTTAGGAGTGTGTACAAGTAGCACGCTTCGGACCAACCAAAGCACATGACGTTATAGTGCATGTAGACTTCTCCCACTTTTATGCCGAAGTACTTTCGGTAGGCGGGGTGGATGAGGACGTGATAGTACCCCGCTTTGAAATCCCACGTCGAGAAGTAGGCCCCGTTTGTGAGGAAGGTCAGGACCTCGCGCAGAGTCTCGTACTTAAACTCCTGTCTTTTGGAAAAAAGGTTAACGTACCGGGCGTTAATTAACCACCAAGCGCCCTTTCGGGAGGTTTACCACGCCCAACGGATTCACCACTTTCGGCTTGCCGTCCTTCGGCCCGTACACCTCCAGGGTTCTGTTTACGACCATCTTCACCACCTCCCGTACTCCTAAGCTCGCATTTTCGTAGCATGATCGGTGGTTTTTGAATTCCACCTCTTGGGGAACCCTGCCGGTAAGCTTTGCCTCTACTTCCTTCCTGGGGGCTGATTCCCGCGCGAGCGTTGCGCGGACTTGCTCGATTTTCTTGCGGTCGGCCTCTGCCGTCCCGACGAACTGGGGTTTTATCCCGGTTCGTAGCAACTTCAGCACGCGCCTGGAGGATTCCCGCTTGGAATCCTTGAGCATTTCCTCCCAGGCTGGGAGATGTCGACCAAAGCTCCCCGCCACAAACGCCTCGGGGTCGTACGTGTGCTGCCCCACGTTCGAGACCTAATTTTTGAGCTCGGCTTTTAGCTCTTCCGACATTTCGGCTCCGCTCAAGGGGCCCGGCGCCGAATCCAGGGTTTCCCGCATCAGCTTTTGAAGAGTCTCTCCGTCCGAAACGTCTGCCGTTCAGACTTCCAGCCGTGCGAAGAAGGCGTGGGTACAGCAGTCAAGCTGCGGCGGATTGCTGTGGACGAGGGGGTCTGACGTCAGATCTGTTTCGAATTCTTCCGGCAACTCGCCGGGTTGCAGCTTGTCTGGTTCGAATTCCGGAGCTGGCGGGCGCGGCCGTTCCGCCATGGCGCCTTCTGCACGCGCGCGCGGATCTGCGTCCGTCCTTCGTGGCACGCTAAACCCTTCTGGGGAATGATTGGGCGTCGGAGAATCGCACTCTGGCGTGGTGATTGGGATCGGCAGAGGTCACGTCCCTCTGCCAGACCGCTCGCCTTGAGTCAGATCCCTGGTGATTGGATCAGATTACTTCAATAATCTGATCTGCGTAGCCTATAAAGTAGTTACTGTTGAATTCATTCTGGATGAAGCAGGTACTGCCGGCGCCGTCTTCTCCCTAAAACGGGACAGTTCAGATTCGAGTAAACCTTGACTTCTAACCACTCAACTCTGATCAGTCAGCGAACGTGCTAGTGTGCGTTCTGCCGGCTTGGGCTGATGCTCAACGCTCCGGTGCAGAACGTACTCGACCTGTCATTACAGCTTAGGTTTACGCCTGACACGATTGCTTAACCCTGCCGGCCGCGGGGCAGTTCCGCGGCCTTCATACTATTTCCATTCTCAGCCGGACCTGCCTCTCCGAAATTCGCATTCACCTCATAATAGATATTCACGTAGCATTTACTTCCATCCACGTTTCCGAAGCACCTCAGTCGCTTTGTTTCTGCCACGCCGAATTCAGACCACTGTTCCATACCCATTCAGAATTCCAGATCGAAGTCGCGCTCCGGCCCTGAACAGCCGGGACACTGAATGTGAAACGGGCTTCTGATGACTCCGCGATCGAACGACTCGCTGGGAGTTTAAAAGATCTAATCTTCTTTCAAAGAACATCCGTACAGCCTTAATCCAGTTTCTTTTGTCGCTCCGAACTCATACTAGCCTCCTTGCTTTCCTGCTCAATCCTCCTTTGTATCTCTATGTCGACTTCTTCTACTGTCTATCTCCTCTTACCTACGATCTGCTCTGCATGCGCGGTTGTCGCGCTCGTCCCTGTCGTCATAGTAGCGGTCGTCCGCCTTCCTCTTGTTGGCGCCTCCTCCCCCGCGGCTTGGGCCGCCGAAGTTGTTCCTGAGCAAGCGATTGCGTTAGGCTTACGCATGTCGCTGCTTTTGCGGCCACTTTGGGGCGTGCGCAGGCTTTGGCCGTGCGCTTACTCTCAACCTTTTGCGGTAAAACTTTTGACGGCAGCCATCTTCTATGGCGATTCACCCCAATTCAAAGGGGGAAGACAGCAATTGTGCTTCCGACGTGGCGCCACGATTGGGCGTTTCCTTTTTTCCGGCGTCCTGATCAATGCTTGACCGCGCTTGAAGAAGCAATTTTTCTGGGGCCTGTGCCCTTCTCTCCGCTTATACTTTGAGTCTGCGGTTCGCATCCACCTTCCACTAACTTCCGCCCCTCAGGCATCAATTTATCAACTTTGAACTTACCTCGAGTTGCCACCGTTGCCTCTCTCGCCGCGCAGGACCAGGGGCTTGCATTCCCTTCGCCAATCTGCCCCTGCGCCTCCTTCCGATATTCTTCGAAGTCCTTCTTGATCTTCTTCTCCAAGAGCCGCACCGTCTCAGCCGTCCAGCTGCTGCTATCCCCCGCTTCCTCGATGGCCAGTTTCATGTCCGTGACGAACCCGTCAGCCATATACTCCAGGTCAAGAGAGACAAAGTCAAGCTGCGTGGCGTAGAAGTATACTGCCGCCATTAAGTGCGCAACTTTGGGGTCTAGTTCCTTGTACGATTCAAACAGCTGCTTTGCCTTCGAGTGCCACGACCTGGCGTCCCGGGGAATTTTTCTCAGCAAAGCCTCCATATGGGGGATGAGTGACCCCTTCTGCACGAACTCCTTAAAGGCCCTTTCGAGTCGCGCTGTCGATCCCACCATGTCAGATTCCCGCATGAAGCCGGGCGTGAGCGCGTTCACAGCCGCCGTGCCTAGCGTCATAGTTGGCGCCTCTGGAATCGCGACTCTTCTCGCGGCCGGCTGAGGCGGGTCCTGAGGCGGCAGCGTTGGCTGCTCTGCTTCCGCCCTCGCTGGCTGAGCCAACGGCACCGTAGGCGGCGCCCCGGGGATTGCAACCTTAAATCTCATGCTGCAACCCCTTTTCTTTGAGCTTTTGAAGCAAGGAATCGTCGGGGTATCTGGATCCGACCCCAATTCTGATCTCGTCTTTGTTCACCGGCCGGTGGAAAAGCACCCCGCTGGCTACATCCTCTAGGAAGAACCTATCCGTATTTGGATCCACCTCCCGCACTCTTGTCCAGAACTTCCTGCTAGTTCCCGGGACAGGTCCTGGCAGCACATGCCAGACATGCTCTCCCACTAAGGCCTGAGAGCCCATCAGGTCGATCAGACTACCTAGCTGCGGCTCCATACCGCCCTTTATGCCGTTCCGCCCTCTGGGGCCCGTTAACACCTGATCTCCCCTAGGGGGGCCTTGAGTGTGAATGCCCGCCAAATAAACAAAAGTCTCCTGAAGGAGCCCTGCCAGGCGCCCTTCTTTTCCTTAAACACTGCAACACTGAACGAACTGAAGAACGCCTTCTTGTGAAGGCGTTCGAGTACTTTCCTTCTGACGCCGGCATTTTTGCGGGGGTTGAGGATTTACGTAGTTACCGCCAGTCGGCTGGCGGCCGGGACTGGCGGCGCGCGCGCTCACTCGCGCGTGATAACCCTCGGTTACAATGCAGCCGCCGCAATGTGCAAATACACTTCTGGTTAGCATTCCCGAGCCTAAAGTGCACGATTGGCTCGGCTCATCTCTGCCGTTATATTTTCCATCTGACGACAGGCAAGCATTCCCTTGCCTAGCAGAACTAGTGCAACATACTACCGGGGACAAGTATACCGGGTCAACCCGTAAATTTCAAGTGCTTCGGTCACGTGCTCCGCGCACTTGGAACACGGAGTGAAGTTGGTCCTTCAAGTTCCGGAATCAGCCGTGTTGCCCGCGGAGTGCCGCGGCCGAAAATTCGCAAATTTTGAGAATTAAAAGCCTTATATAATCAATTGGTGACTTCGGGTCACGCGGCGAGTTGAGGCTTTCTGCGCCGGCTAGCGAAGGTTTTCTCCGCAGTCAAGCATACTCGAAGGACCTTTAGCCAAATCCCGACAGCAAATTCTGAAAGGAGGCAGGCCATCATTGACCCTTCCGTCCAGAGAAACTTGCAAACTACGGGATTTGGCGTGCGGACCTTTGGGCCGACCACAAGTGGAAGGCACGTGGCAGCTGTACAACGAACTGCACGCTAGCCAGCTGAGCTAGCCAAGAGCAGAAAGTATCACGGGTGGGGTCCCATCCAGAGCCAAGAGACTAAAAAAAATGAAGAGAATAAGAAGCGTAAGGAGAAAAGGAAAATATTGAGCTCGATTTATTAGCAGATTATGAAACTACTTCAAAATAGGTAGTTAGTAGCTCCAGGCTCCAGCCAGCCGCTCGTTATTCTCATTAGATCACTTTGGCCGGCCGATTCCAGGAAGTGGCCGTGCCGGTAAATGACGTTGCATCACATTATATTTCAAGCAACTTCGACCCCTCATTCTCTATGCTCCACACCCGGCACAATAAAAGCCGTCGATTTTATGTCAAGTCCCTATCTGAGTGGGACCGACTAGAATACCGAACTCTTGTCAAACTAACTTAGCCATGACTGATGATATGTAAAGTTTTTAGGCGGCATGTATCCTTCATACTCAATTGCGCCAAGACTGTCGCTTTGCCCTTCTATCTGTGCAGATTGCGACGCACCTTGGGTCTCCTCCATGGTCCTAGATCAAAGCGCGCGGAAGTACCTTTTTCCTAGGGCCGAAAAAAGGCGGGCCCAACTCAAAGAAGCCAAGGACCCTCGGGGGGTTTTTCATGGCTTCCGCGTTTAGTCTACAATTTAGCCTTATGAATGATTAGCTTTGATGTAGGATCGTGGGTAGAAGGGGGGTAGAAGACTGAGAAGACTATAGCCCAGATGAGAACTTGGAAACTTGTTATGCGGAACATAGCAGGTCTATCTCATAAGCTTAGGCTGTGTTGTCGTTTACGCTCTGAATCCTTCATTGGGCTGCTTTGCGGCACTCGAAACCCTAATCACCGAGAAGTTAGAACTTGTTTTTATGTTTACCCCCCCTTTTACCTGCACCGATAAAACGGTCGGTTGTGACATGAAACCATACCGTACCGTGGATCATCGCGAAAGTTATAAAACCAGTGCCGCAACCAATGCCCGGCGAAGAAGCTAATGATCCCGGACCTCCGAAAAAGTTTCTAAAGTGGGTTTGCACAATCTACCGCCGCGTCGTGCGGCCGCGACTTGAGATCGCACAAAGCGGAAAGTTCTAGCCCTGTCCTAGCCGTCCAGTCGAGTGGCCTTAAATGCAAATATGACACCGAAGTGGGATTCTAGGGTCTGCGGACCCTTAGGGTCGGTGCGCCAGCTTTCCAAGGATACAAATGTGACCACCCTATGACTCACTGGTGCAAATTAAACGGACTCACTGTTAAAGTATGGTAGCCAAACTTTCCTTGGATCAATGTCACAGACGCTGATTTGTCGAATATCGGACCTGGAACCCCCAACAGCAACCGGGCACTTCATCTGACGTAATAAAGTAATATATTGCAAGCCTGTAGGCTGTTACGGTTTATTTCAAGTAATACCTAGGGTCGCTCCGACTCGCAGCCCCTTACTGGGCATGGTCTCAAAACATATATGCAGCCACAGACCGAACTCCGCAATTTCGCCAGCCGCCAGGCTGGTCCCCAACGGAATTCGGTCATCTTTTTCAAGCCAGGGGCCCCCCATCCATTCCAAGCGAAATTTTTTGAAAGTTGGGCGTATATGGCTGATTTGAGCGCATTTCGTAACATATGCGGGAACAAATTGCTTGATCCTTTGTATAAGGCTGAAATATGATGTAGAACCCAGCAGAATATGCAGAAATTTACGATTCATGGTTTAAAATTCAATACTACTACGGCCGGTAGGTTTTCCGCCGGGCCGGCCGCCGGCCGCCAACACCCCGACCCACCACTTCCCCGGGCTCTTCCGCCGGCCGCCGGGGCCACCCTCCCAGGTTCTAGATTTTGCGGAGTTCGGTCTATAATTGCATACCCGGATATGTTTTGAGACCACGCCCTGTGACTGCACTACCTACGACTTGAACACCAACGGCTCAGGCTTATATTCTTAGGTTTCCAGTGTTGGTAACCTGCTCCCGGTGATGTTCAACAGTGTCCGGTCTATCACCAGTCTACCAGTTGGACGTGACGGTGTCCGCATGGCCGTTTTTGGCATGCCGCCCATTTTTTGGCTAGTATTGCGCGCTATAAGTGTGCGCGAGCACAGGCGTATTATTGAAAATGGCGCAGCCCGGTAGAGATGGGATCAAAAGTGTCGCCGTATGACGTCGCAAACGAGGAAGCGACCAGAAAGACTGAGGCTAATAACATACGGTCGCTGTATCACCTTTAGAGATTCCTCGTTTCTACCACGCCGCCGAACTTTAATACAATCCGGATATATTGGCCGGTGTTGCGAAACTGCTGTACAGCGTGCGGTTTGAAGTCCGTCGGATGCCTGGCCACAACCATTCATTGATATTCAGGGCGTAGTAGTAACGCTATTTTTCGTACAACAAAATTACAAAATTTGTCGTCTTGCATCCACGGGTACCTGGTCGGACCTCCGGTCGCAGGCCGTCCGATTGACATTCACGCGTGTGAGCGTAGGTAGAAGCCGAGGGTTGGGGTGGTTCGGCCAATCACAGTCGAGACAGTCGTTGACTGTCTGAACCGTGAATGGTTCGGACTTTTTCGGACGGCCAAGTGTCTCGACTGTGATTGCTTGTTGAGTGCCACGTCTTGCAACTGACTGGACCGTGAGTGGTTTCACCAGATCAACTTCAGAATTCAAATGTGCACCATCAGATGGACGCAACTCCTGAATGGACGTCATGAGATTGACTGAAGGCTCGACCCTGGCGCGCAAAAAACTTCACTGTGCTTTGATCGAACAGCTCAGGAGACTGCTCAGGCACTCCATGTCAGGACTGATCTTGACATCATTCATGCAGCAGGGTTAAATTGCCAAGGAGAGGAAGAGGAGGTGATGGCCTTAGGCTTTGGAGGGGAGAGCTTCCTGAGCAATTACAGCCAGCTGTTGGGGGGGCTTTGCAGTCTTTCTGAGCTACGTGGAGCATCGCAAGCAGCTCAGGACCTGGCCATTATGCAGGCTGATCATGGATGCTTCCCCTGGTATGCAGGAAGTGTCATATGCTTAATTGTATGAATATTGCAAAAGATTATCGCAGACGCTTCCAAAGTTTGACCAAAAAGGCTATCTGTACGAAGAAGTCCATCAGATTGTGGTCAATTCTAGCAACAAAACCGAAGAGCTCAGAACAGTGCGCAAGCCCGTTGACGGAGTAAACCCCCTCCAGTGGCCTGATTGGATTGTCCCTGGCCCAAACCCTAGCATTCTCCTCTCGAGCAAGAGAGAGGACTGGTGGATTTGAAAGATTAAATTGGCTATCTGGCATCCCCGTCTGTTCTGGTTTAGGTATTTCAAGCGGTTCAATAAGGTCAAATGCCCCGACTGCAGGCAAGACTGCAATGTTATTGGAGACGGGTTTGCCACCAAGCTCAGAGCCGTTTGTTCTCATGATAGAACCATCTACATTCTGGACTACCGCTACAAGTGTGTGGGCTGCCCAAGTAAGTTGCGAACACCTCCGCATAGTCGGTATAGCATAACATATGAAGTGCACTCTGATGTTAGTTTGCTGAGGCAATGGCAAGGTACTTGCATTGTTCCTTCTGTTTTGGCGACGTGCTTGCATTCTTTCTGGTGGTTGAGGCAAGCGTTTGTATGCAAGTCAGGCTCCTCTAGCACTGGTTCGTTTGGTTGCTGTTTGGTTGCTGTGGTTGGTCAGGACCAATTCCATGCGATGTCTGCAAATATTTCTGAAGTTCTGCCCACGGATATAAAGAGTGCCTGCAAACACAGGAGTGCATTCCCCTTTGCAGAAGCCCAAGGGTCCAAGAACCGCTGCTTTTCAAGCGCCCACCCGAAGGTCCTTGCCGATCTACCTCCTTTCATACAGCGCCAGTACGTGGAGCAATTCCTCGTCACGCATAGAGGAGCCTTGGACCGGGTGCTCTACAACCTGGTGCGGGGGCTCACTATTGCTGGGGTTGCTTTTGCTCTATGCGCACGACTCATCAAGGAGTCGCACGCGCTGCAGTTCTACGCTTGCAAGGAGACATATCTTCTTTACCACGAAGCTCTCCAGAAGAGCGAGAGGTCGTCCATTAGGAACTTCTTTAAGCCTTCCAATCCCGCAAGCGTAGGTCCCTCTTCCACTCAAGGGGCTGACCCCTCCCCCCCCCAGCCTGCACAAATAACGCCCATTCCTGACTTCGGCGAGTTTGAGTCCGGCACCGGATACCGCAGCTACGTTCCAAGCACTGGTTACCTGACCAGTGTCTACCTCGCAGAGTTTGAGAGCCGCAAGCAGTGGATTCACCAGCAGCTGGTGCATGTTGACGGGCGATATGTGAAGCTGGACCATACGTTCAAGGTGAGAAACATGGTACAATCTTCCGGGGCGTATACATGATTTGGTCGTGATCGTCATGTTTGTTTCATTTGGCCCACAATTCAGTCTGAGCACTTTTCACGCACCTTCAGAGCTGAGTAATCGATGCTGTCACAACAAGTGGAAGGAGTCAGAGGGTGGCAGTCTTCTGTTGAGAATCATGAGTAAAGTTACTGATCTGGGGAGTAGTATGATCCACATTCCCAAGCATACTGTGCCTGTTCTGTGCATTGTCACTGAGCCTGGTCTTGATTTGGCTACTCCAGGTATGCAAAATGATCAGGACCGCGGATGGGAAGAGGGCCTTTCTTGGGGTGATGACCGTGATGAACGAGTACGGTCAGATTGTGTTCCAAAAGATGACGCAGACGACATCTCTCGACGAGGTTTCCGGCGACTTCCAGAAGATCCGGGCTAGATATGCGGCCCATGGCTTCCAGGTATAGTCACTGCCAATGCATTCATTATTAGGCTAAGATGCCAGACTCGGTAAGTTCTGTTGGAATTGGCTGCTGCCCAATCTGAACAGAGCTAAACAAGACTGGACAACCAGGAAGTCTAGGGACCGCGCTCATATTGTTGTTGGGGTACTGCCCTGGTCTTGCTTCCACCTTTCTCCATTTGCACAGGCCTGTGTTTCACAGACAGCAAATGGGACCAGGAGAGATCAAGTTTCACAGCACTGCTTGTGTCTTTGTGTACAGCCCATGGAGATCGCCTGGGTGGATAATCCCAGGACGACGTCTGCAAAAGTCAAGGCCTCTCTTGGGGTAGACTTGGTGCTGAACGACCCCTTGCACGCCCTGATGCTTGTGTCGCGCACAATTCCAGATGACCATAGTCTGAAAGGTAAGGTGATCTTCACAATCGAATCTACCACAGTCCATTGTCAACGTGCGAGAGTGCCCTCATCTTGCAATACTCATGTCCCAACGCTGACAGGCTTGTTGGTTCCTGGTTCAGGAGGACTCTCTTGGCAAACTTATAAGGTGCAGCTCAAGAAGGGTGCATTTCCAGAGGGGATGCTGCAAGGATGCTGCCTTATGTCCTGAATTCGAGCATGCTAGGGTGTATTCTTTTCAAAAAGTTTGCAAGCTGCATCTATTGGTGGATTTGTCGTGCTTGCAATCTCAATCCGGATCCTGACCTTTGAGTTTCTTCATGCAGGTTTGCTCATGACCCGCATGAGCCAGGCAATGTTCAAGACAGTGGAAGGCGACAAGGCCCTACTGGTGGACTACCTTCGGAGGAGCGGGCTGTCAGAGGGGGATATTGTCAGGAAGCCGGCTGCATATTTCAAGCGGCACTGCCGGCGTGTCATTCCGACCGCCACGGAGTTGGTAACTAGACTGGACCAGGTCTTCCAAGGCCTCCAGTACGCGTACGACACAGCCACGGGCGTCACCCTGTTCAACAAGGCCACCACTCAAGCCTTCATTAACGTCCTCAAACTGGCCGAAGATGGCCTACTGAGCGGTGAGTGGATAATCGGAAGGAAGAGGCTTTATGACGCATGTGGCTCTTTCTCGTTGTGCCGGTATTCTGCATTGGCAAGTATCCTGAATTGTGTTTTGAGGAACGGGTTGTGATGCATGATGTTACAGCTGTCGTTTCGGTTGCCTCAACTCTTTGCAGTCAGACAAGTGGGCGTGGTTCAGTCTTTCAATTTGTGCTAGTGCTCAGGGTTTCGACTTCTTCTGACTTGGGCAACACAGCTGTCACACGTCTGGACAATGCATTCCTTTGAAGTGTAGCAGGCCCCTGTAGATCGGAATTTGAATGCAGTTCTGATTGGCTCTTTCGATGCCTGTCTGTTCAAAATGGCACCAAAATGGCACCAGAGCTTTTTCAAGGGAAACTTTCTAAACACGCTTTGCCTCTTCCTTGCAGATCCTCTTCCTGTACAGGAGATGTTCATCCAAACCGGCACCTGGGGGGGGGGCATTCCTCGCTACACAGCCATCCGGGGCTCCAGCCAGCTCGAAGGCTATCACCGCCACTTGGCACTTGTGCTATCTGGCGCCAACAACTCCCCGCAGCTTGCCCACGCTCAGCTCTCCGACCACAAGGTCGACTGGAACCGAAGAGCGGCAATCGCAAAGCGTGGGCAGCGCGATTATCTCATCTCAGATCTGCGCCGCATCGAGCGTATCAAAGCTGCGAGCGCAAGGCTGAACATGTCGGACCCGTACCCTGAGTACGTGGTGCTCTCCTTCGAGTCAAACGAGCTGTTTGGCTGCGATGGTGTTCTTGCGGGGCTAGATGGTGACGCAGTGAGCAGCTTCGAGGCTTTAAGGGAGGCGGAGCTGCCGGAGGTGGTGGATGATGGGGGTGCATCACTGCTTGAGGTTGACTTTGACGGTAAGCCACTTTCCCAAATCGTTCCCCTTGCCGCACCTTGGAATTTCGCATTTAATTTCTCCAACTGCTTTCGTTGATCCTACTACAAGCCTGCCGTCCTTCCTAATCAATAAAGTTGCATCAAACCGTTGCTTTCATCTTCTTGGTGTTCCATGATTTAGATTCTGATTAGAAAGACTGTCTGCTGAAGTTGTGTTCTTTTGACTCCCTGTGCAGAGACCAAAGAGCCCGTGGTCGCCCGATTCAATCCACATGCGCCCCCGATCGAGGTGCCAGTGGCTACCCCGACCCCGACTCCCAGCGGAGCAACATGGCCAGCAGAGTTGGTCCCCCCCCGCGCTGCTGTCACGCCCTCCGCCGTCCCGAGTGCGCCCCCAGCTGCGGTAGGGGGCGCTGGTCCGGTCCCCCTCGGCGCTGCCTCGACGCCCCGCGCCGTCTCGAGCGCGCGCCCCGCTGTGG
>DF237228.1:20916-32291 GCA_000708835.1 Klebsormidium nitens
GGGGGAGCTAGCTCTGTTCTCCCCGGGCGCTAGTCGGGGCCCTCCCGCGGAACGTTGGGCCAATTTCCCAAGGGGGGGGTGGTCCTGCGCCCCCTTGCTCTGCTGTAACTGCGCAGTCACGCGCTGTCCTTCGCGCGCGATCGGTCGCGTTTGGGAGGGCTGGTCTGGCCTCTCCTTGCGCTGCTTGGGCGCACCCTGTACTCCCCGGCGCACCTTCTCCTGCATGGGGGGACTCCGGATTGGTCCATCAACGTGTTGCTTTTACAGCACGCCAAGGTGCTGCCCCGAGCATGCCTCCAGGTACGATGAGCGGTACTGATTCGTTCCCACATGCAGTTTAACGAAAAGTTTCTTGCGGTCTGAACACAGCTTCTGAATTGTCTACGATCTGATTGCTGCAAATGTTGTTTCAAAATAGAGAAGCTTTTGTTGAGTCTCGAGCGAGCAAGCTCTGACTTGGTGAACTCTTATGGCTGAGAATGAGGTTGAAATGTTCCTGTTGGGTTTCTCTGGCAGGGCCAGGCGCACAATTGCGCAACACCTCAGGCAGCCTGGGGGGCGAGAGATTCGAGCGGTTTGGCGTGTCCGCAGGTAAGTATAAGAATTCACAAATTTGCATGGTGTAAGTAGCTCTTCACTCTCTCATGTATCCGGCAATCGACGTCCACAGTTTCTCTTTTAAACTCAGTCCGCTGTGAGTGGCAGCCTAGACTCGTTCACGCCTTAAGAGCCAGTCAATTGAACTTGCTTCTGCGCCGAAGGGAATCGTAGATTGATCGCAGGTTCATAATCTCGTGGTGGACTCATTCAAGCCTTCGTCTTTGCAGAGAGTACGAACATCTCTGCGTTTAGGACACGCCAGCTGCTTCGGGAAGGTGAGAAACGGAGGCCTAGAGGGCTGCGCACAAAGAAGCTTGCTGATTTGGCCACTCCACTCCTCACGAACACGGAAATTGAGTGGTTCGTTGAGTTGCAAGAGAAGCACAGGCGCGGGGCTTCCACGAACTGGGCAGCCATGTTAAACGAGTGGAATCATAGAGTTCTTCAGCTTCGCCTCGATCCACTCACCGCACACCTTGCAGCTAACGTGCATCCAAAACGGATGGGACAGCTAGCGGCGTTCGAAAAAGAGGCGTACCAAGTGCTGAATCAACAGAATTCTGAGTTGTCCGGCGTTGCGCAACTTTTACAACGGCAAGTAGTCACCCATCCATCACCGCCCCTCACAACCTTTCCATCCCTGATTGGCATTTCAGATCCCGAAGGCAGCCATGCCTTCTCTGGCCAATTTAAAAGTGTCAATCCGTTTCAGCACGCAGCTGGAGAGCACGATGTAAGCTATTCATCCGGCGGTCATTTTGGATTGGCACCGATGCCGGACATGATTTATCAGGTGGGACCTCCTGTCGGATCCAAACGGTCTGCAGAGTTGGGTCCTCCAAACAGAGGTGGTTTAGGCACCGCAAAACGATGTAGGAGGTGTACAAATGCAGAAGGTCGAGACGTTTTTATGACCGGACATAAGTGTCCTCTCAAAGGAAAAGCTTGATTGAGAATGTTGGTGCAAGAGTGATCCACTTAGGTAGATTGCCATTTTAAAATACTCCAACATTGTGATCTTGTAGAGTTCGAAAGCGATTCAATCATCTATCAATTGATCAATGGCATACGCTTTCTTGGTCAAAGTTTGTAGATGGGCTTTCCCATGTTGCTCATTGGTGCGACGTCAAGCGCGAGCGCTGCCATCTTCATGATCATTGTTATTAGACTCATATTCTCACTAAGTCTTCTGCGATCACTGCTACTGTATGGATGACGAATTGTGGCGCTCACAGCATGCGAGCTTGATTGCGCTTCCATAAAATCGAGTTTGCAATTGTGTCGAATGTTTTGTGCCTAAGCTTGAAGACGCATGGCCAATCTGCGTGCAGATAATTTGAGTTCAACAGAATTTGCAATACTATATGACAATATATACGGTTGCTTGCTCCGTCAGATTTGCAAGCCGTTGTTATTTCAGCAATATTGAAGTACGATCGAAAGTACGCTAGAACTAATCAATTGGCTTCATGATCAGCTCACCGTTGTGCCTCCAAGGGCATGTGTGCAGATCTCCTTAGTTAGGCGGAATGCAGGCTTTATTGGGTTGGTAGCATCTGCTCAGTAAGTCAAACATCCATCGAGGCTTAGCATGCGGCGCCGGCCGGATCTGTTGAAGCAATGGATCATTTTGAGCCGTCCGATGTCAGCACGGAACTTTTTATCGACGGGTACAGGTTGTTCGAGTGTTACATAGGCATGCAGATTCCCATAGCCTAGATTGAGAACGAACGCTCTACAGAGGAATTCGATTTATCAGGGCATGAGTGACGGTGCTCGGGGACCAGCTGGCCCTGGGTACCGGTAAGATTACCTGTATTCCCGGTACCATCAGTGCGTGCAGATGGGGGACCTGTACCGCCATTCGTGTGGTCGGGGCCTTCGGCCCCGATGAAATTTTAGCTCTGTACGCCGCCGCAAGCGGCAGCGTGTTGGGGGGCAAGCCCCCCCAACACACCGAAATTTTTTTAGCGTACTGAAAATTGCCGTCGGTTGGTCCGCCGGCCTCGTACTGGAGTTACACTCACCGCCGGCGGCGGTCGCGGAGTACACAATCATTGCTGAATTTGGTGTCAACAAGCCTCAATCTTGAAATTCGAGTGCGGACCGTTGCTGATATTTTCTGCTACATCTACGGCTGAAAATTGCTCAGCCAACTCAATCATGCAGATGGCATGCCGAGCGCAGTACAGTGTGCTGCCTTTCTAGTTGGCATGCCATTTTCTTGCTGTCCAGTGTGCGCCCCAAATGCGCGCGAGCGTACGCGTTATTGAAAATGGCGAAAGCCTTCGTCATGGAACCGTGCAAAGCCACAGTACGACGTTGGAAATTAGTGCCGACTCCGCTCTGTGTTTTCTCCGGCGGTTCAATTGGCCGCCGCAGTACCTTTAAAGATGTCGTTGTTCTGGGCGCGAGAAGATGGCGGCGCGATCGCATTTCCAGGAATTTCACTCGGGCATTGTAAAACTGATGTACGGTTTCGCAGTTTTGCTCCTCGCCCTCAAATATCGGCTCGCCGTTTGGCACCAGAAAGTTCGTACAGCATATTCTGACTCGTTTGTCGTATTCTGCACGTCTAGTCGGTCGGCCGACTGTCGCGGGGCGTACAATGGGGTTTCGCACGTGTGTTAAGCTGTCGCAGACCGTCGATTGTAATTCCGGTCTATTCCAGGGTACCAGGGGGTACCCCTGTCGCGTGGGTATGGTTTTCGTTTACTTTGTGTCAAGACCGTGGGTGACTCGGAGAGCCTCATAGGGTTGTTACACTTGAGCGAGAACTCGAGAAAAGTCTCCAACCGGGACGGCCCGAGCCCGATGAGGCTCAGGCAAATGGCCTACCTTTGGCCTACAGTACAATGTAAGTGGTTACATTGCCCAAATTTTGCGGCTGCCGGGGGCCCCGATTTCGGTCGGGGGCTCGGGCAAATGTCGAGTCGGGTTGTAAAGTACCCGATCTGAGGGGCATCGGGCTGTGGGCAACCCGATCAAAGATTTCTTACAGGCTGAGGTCAGCCGGACCTCCGGCTGATGCCGGGGTCTCGGGCTGTTTTTCGATCGCAAAATCTCTAACTCAACAATCCTATCACCGGGGGAGAGGAGGCGGCCGGTGGGCCCGGGCAAGCGGCCAATAAGCTGCCCGGCCCGGCCCGTTGTCTTGGCCGGATACTCAGGTACGTTATACCGTTTACGCAGAGTGCAAGCCGTTGATATTCCAGGTGCCATTTAAGTGCCAAATTTTCGTATCGTGGGACAAATTTCCATAACCAGTCCGGTGGCCCGTCCGGTGGGAACTTATACACTGACGCAATTATTCAACCAGCTAGTTCAGTTTCTTACCCGCAACCCTCGCAAATGTTGCAAGCAAACCCGCAAAGATTACAGATTCACAAATTCATCAGAACTTTAGTATTGCAAAACCACCTATAATGATACATTATAGCTCCTGTAACTTCTGATAAAAAATTGATTGGCATCACGATATGCTGCACCCGGCAACCCCTTGCGTTTGTACGCGGGCCGTGACGGGGGTAACCGCCGCGAGAGTGGCCGATTTCATATAACGAATTGACTAAGCTGGTGAATTTTCGATACAAAACCTCTGTGCCAATTCTGTGGCCTTGATTGTTTGGTTCTAATTTTGGCACTGATTTTATTGGTAGACTTTTAGAGGAGGTGCAACTCTCCGGGCTCCGCATTTGTCGGATAGGCTCCGCGTTTCCCGGCACGTAAGGAACGTCGGTCGGTAGGAGTCTGGACCAGCTACGGTATAACGCGACGTTCTTCGTCGAGCTTTCGGAAGCGGTTAAGTTTTGGGTTTGTTTATAGGCCGTCATCTGCGCGCATGACCTCGGGTTAGCGCCCTAGAACCCATAATCTACAAAGGTATAACCACACAAAGGCAAGCCACTGTTCCCCGCACCGGGGAGCAGATCGGTTTACCGCTTGTTCGGATTTCCAAGTCGGAAAAGTTCGGCTGCTTTGCTCCTCTTGTCTCACTGGTGCCGCCCCCCTAGTTGCTCCGACTCTGGTTATCGGAAAGGTCAGACTCAAAGCCTACGCAAGTCGGCGGACTGGGCCTCTTTCCGGGGCTCTACACTCTGGGTCTTCGTAGCAGGGCGCCAGCATGGGTACGGTCTGGTTCATGGTGGCTCATCCATGGCGTTGTTGAGGGTTCAAAGAACAGGTGTTGCATATGCCTGGCTGCGTTAGCAGCCCTTCCCAAATTGTTCCTGGACAATCCGCTTGGTCATGTTGCTAGGGAGAGTGGCAACCGTTGGGGGTGCTTCTGGCCCCTGGTAAGGTCAGCCACATTTTCCTGATTGTCTCCTTGTTTTTTCTTGCAGGTATTTCTCGTGATTCCACGCATAAGCGCCGTCTGACGGGAGGCAAGAAGAAGTCATGGCGCAAGAAGAGAAAGTGAGTGCGCCCCAGTTGCGCTTGCTGAGACACGATTGCAAAATCATTGAGGGGCAGGCCTCGGTCTGTCTGTGCATCTTGTTTGGGGCGGGCAAACCATTACCTGAAGTTTGAAAGGTTGAGTGTGGATGGGCGCCCTTTTGCGGGTGTCTGGAAGGGGGTCGTGTCCGGTGGCTCACCGCTTTGGCAGAGGAGGCCAGGACGTGCTGCCCGCGCAGGAATCAGCATTCGTGATAATGGTTGGCTGCTTAAAGGATGGTTGGACCCTCTTCGCCTGTGGGCCTGTGCCTGTTCCGGGGAGCCAACCATTACCGTTTGTGTTTCACTGTCCCCGCAGTCAAGAGGTCAGCATCCCCAGGCTGCTGCTAGATCACACCGGTTGCTTTGCCCCTTGTATGTGCGCCTGCCGCTGTGTGTGATCCTGCGGGGCGTGCGCGCAGGTATGAGCTGGGCCGGCAGCCGGCCATGACCAAGCTGTCGAGCCACAAGACAGTGCGGCCGGTCCGTGTGCGGGGGGGGCACCTCAAGTTCCGCGCTCTTCGGTTGGACACGGGCAACTTCAGCTGGGGCAGCGAGGCGGTGGCACGCAAGACGCGTGTCCTGGACGTGGTGTACAACGCGAGCAACAACGAGCTGGTGCGCACGCAGACGTTGGTCAAGAACGCCATCGTGCAGGTGGACGCCACGCCCTTCCGGCAGTGGTACGCACAGCACTACGGCGCGGAGATTGGCAAGAAGAAGGGCAAGACGGTTAAGAAGGAGGGCGAGGTGAGGACGGGCTTGCGAAGCGCTCTGCAGTAAGCCACAGCTTGATTTGCAAGGAGCAGGGGCAGGGAAGGGGGGCTTTTCGAGTGATGTCTTTGTGGTTTCACTTGGTACCCTCCTGCTGCTGTCAAAGCACCAAGTATGACAGCCGCTGGCCTGCTTGCCCACAGTCATGGAGCCTAGACGTTGTGTTGACCAATTTGCTGTTCGCTGCAATGCACACATCAGTAGAGGCCACTCCTGCTTATTCTCTTAACTGGATACAGAGGTGTTCAACAAGGGATTTCTCTTGGAGGGCTGCGAAAAATGCATGGTAGACAGCAAATATTGACCCTGTAGCAGGAGGATGAAGGGAGGGCTTCTGCCAAACCTCATCATCACCTAGCCAGAAAAGGGGGGCGGCCTGCCCGCTCAGTTTTTATCATGTAGCAGAGCATCAAGGCGGATTGCTGACAGGGAGAGCTTCGCCTTGCTGACTCTGGGCTGCGTGGGTGGGCGCAGGAGGAGGAGGTCGCGGAGAAGAAGAGCGCGCACGTGGAGCGCAAGCTGGCCAAGCGCGCGGAGGGCCAGAAGCTGGACCCCAACCTGGACGAGCAGTTTGCGGGGGGGCGCCTGCTGGCCGCCATCTCGTCACGACCCGGCCAGTGCGGCCGCTGCGATGGGTGAGTGGGCGGGGCACAGATAGGCGAGGCTGCTGGCGGGGGGCGTGCGCTACTAGATCAGGGACCCACAAGCTTTTGGGTGCACTTGTGTGCACCCAGAGCTTCCCTGCAAAATAGCGGGAATGGGTCAAGATCTCTGTTGCGTCAGTCAGCAGGGGTTGGGGCCTCACCTGTTTTCTGTTGCCTGGTGTGCAGGTACATCCTTGAAGGGAGGGAGTTGGAGTTTTACTCAAGGAAGCTGCAGAAGAAGAAGAGCAAGGGGGCCTCTGCTTAGAAGGACCAAACATTATGTACATTGTGGTGTGACTTCATCGGGGGGCTGCCTGTTGACTTCATTTGCCATTCTTTGGTGCTGAGGCACCTCCCAGGCGATTTCGAGCGATTTCGAGCTATTTTTCTGCTTGTCAATGTTCATGGTTATGATATCGTTAAGTCAATGGATGACGGCGTTGAAGTTTCATACTTGAGCAGTACGGAAGGATCCGTACTCAGAAGTGCAAGATTCTGCATTTGTGAGTGTGCTTGTTATGCTGACGTCCCAATTGATGTTTGAGCCGGCCGGAAGCTTCTGTGTTAGCATGGTGTCGACAATGGAGCAATGCATGAGCCCGCAGGATGACGGCGGAGCATGGCCCGCCAGCTCGCCCACTAGTGGAGCTGGTGAAGTTGTAGGTTGAGCTAGGCGCCCCATGATTACCCTGGCCCTGTGAATGATGTCCTCTTTCAAACGCTGTAGCCACCTGGGCCGTAGGGGATGATTCCCTAATCGACGCGACTTGTAAAACCCATGCCCCAGATGTACAAAAAGGGACTGTAGCTTAGGTATATGCGCGGATTGTCTGCATGTTTATGTTTGTGGTGCTGAGATTCGTGCTCTTATTAGTCTTAATATCACCTGGAGGCGTCTCTGCAATCTCAGCTTTTGAATGAGGACATGTAGACTTTCATCCCATTGATCCACATGCACGGGATAACCATGAGACATGCATGAGACCATCTTTTATAACGTTGCATGGTCGTAAATACAGAAATCCATGTCATGGCGATTGGTAGGCAAATACTAGAGGGGCCGTATTTGAAAAGAGACCATTATACCTGCACCACTTTGATTGGCGTCTTCGCGGCTGGCTATCATGAGTGCTCTACTTGATTCGAGCCGAGCCTGTACAGAACAGGTCAAGGCCGAGGAACTCAGGGTTTGTAAAGAGAACATCATAGGTACAACAAGACGAGAATAACAGCACAACAGCTTTCATGTCATGAAGACAAGCACAGCATATACTATCTTTAGCTTTGCAGATCATTGGACGCATAAAGTACAATGTAACTGATCAGTGCCATGTTCTTGTTTGAGTGAATTTGCTGTACAACTTGCATACATGGTAGCAGCCTTGATCTTTGGATTGAACGGGGTCAAAAAAGTACCACGACGAAGCTTTAAAACGAGATGAGGTCCTCCTTCTTTTCTTGCTTGGCTTCAGGTGCAGCCCCAGGCTCCTTCTTGCCAAAAATCATCTCATCCAAGTCCGCCAACGCCTGATCATCCCCAGCCTGCGCATGGGGACAGGACGTCATCACTTGAAGTTAAGATTTATATGGAGTCAATGAGGGTCAGATGAAGGAAGCGGTAAGACCTAGGTACCTGCAAAGCGCTCGGAGCACACCGATCACAGTGACGTGCTGGGGAAATAACTCGGCGGCTGCAGCCCAGGTCGCCACCCGGCCAAGCGGGTGTGCCGCCAAGCGTGCGCCAGGCACACCCCCCTATCCCCCTGCTGCGCTGTGCGCCCTCACCTGCTGCGACCGTGCGGCCTTGTGCCCGTTCTTGCGCACCAGCCCTGCCTCGTCGTCTTCCTCGTCCTCGCCCAGCAGGTCCGCATACACTGCCGCCTGGGCCGCCGCCGCACCGCTGCCTGTGGTGCCCGTCCCCTGGGCCCCTGCACCTGCGCTGGCCGGGGCCGCGGCCGCCTGCGGGGCAGCTGCAGGGGAGGCGGAGGGCGGCGCTGCGGGGCCTGCCAGCTCGTCGTACTGCAATGGCCACGCAGGAGGGAGGCAGGTCAGAGGTGGCCAGCGGGCCTTGCTCCCTCCGATTCGAAGAACTGAGCAGCATCGGCAGGGCCATGGCTCATGCGAAGACTCTGACGGAGCTCGCCCCCTCACCCGAGACTGCCCCTCTTTGCTCCAGAGAGTTGCTCGAATCACAGGCACACATCTCAGGCTCCACACTGCTGCCACGGTGCCCCACCAGAAGCAAGTGCAAGTCTAGGGCAATGGCGGTCCGGGCCCAAGGCGTGGACGTGCGACTCCCCGATACCGCCCCTGGCGCGGTGGCCTCTGGCTGCGGCTGCTAGACTGACCTTGGAGAGGCACTTCTGGAGGTCGTCGTTCACGTTGAGCGCCTCGAACAGCACCGCCTCGTTGGTGTCCCCCGCCGCCTGCACGAGCGCCTGCACGTCGCGCTGGCTCGCGCGCACCTGCGCCACCAGCGCCTGCGTCACCTCATCCTGGAGGGCATCCCCCGCAGGCGACGACGTCAGCACCGTGTCCAGCAGCTCGCGCGCATTGCGGGCCACCTCAAACACCGCCACGCTCCGCGCTGCCACGTCCGCGGGGGCTTCAGCGGGGGCGCCGTCGCCCGCAGGCGCTGGGGCGGGCGGGGTTGTGATGGGGGCCGACTGGGCGGGCGTGAAGATGGGGGCCAGGCTCTCGGCATCGCGGCCGGGGAAGCGCACCCCCTCCGCGCGCAAGCTCTGCACCGGGGAGGGGGGGCGGTGAGACAGGCGCAAGGTCCCGGTAAGTGTGTGAATGCAAGAGAAGGGCCATTCCCGGGCCTGCCTGAGAGCAGTCGCGCAGTCACGTAGCGAGGGTCGCTCGCGGTGCCCGACTAACAGAAAGATAAATGCAACTTCGGCATGCCGCACACTCGGCCCCTTACATCCCTTGACCCTGTTTGTTCCCCCCATCGCCCCACCAAGTGAGAGGCAGACGGGACAGCGGGCAGGAGTTGTCCGCCCCGGGTGGCCAGTGGCAGCGCTCACCGCGAGGGTCTCTGCGAAGATGGGCAGGTAGCGCAGCTCGTCGGTGGCCTCCCCCCAGGCCTCAATCAGGATGAGCGCCTTGGTGCTGTTGGGGTTGCTGCCGTCGCGGCCAAGCGCCACCAGGTCGTCCAACACGCCCGCGGCGGCCACGTCCGAGAAGAGGCCCTCGCAGTTCTTCACCAGCGTCTCCAGCAGCACCAGCGCCAAGCCCTGCGCACGCCAGATACGAGTGGGGAGGGTCCGGGGGGGGCACAATACTAAAGAGTGTTTAAAGCCCATCTTACTCGACGATCTGTCAAAACAGACCCGTGAGCTGAGGTTGCTGGATGTGATTGCAGCACTGAGGTTTTTGGCGTGTTTGGTTGACAATGATGTATCCATTGGTGCAGAAAACTGAAATGTACGGTAGTTCAAAAGGTGGCCACCTCCCCAAGGAGAAGGGCACCCCATCCCGCTCTCTTCCTTTTGGCGCCTCACCTGCGCCCGGTAGTCGCGCGCCGCCAGCCGCTTCTTGACCGCCAGGGTGACCTCCTGCCCGCTGGCCTTCTGCGCGTTCACCAGATCACAGATGGCCAAGCTCTTGGCCCAGTCGGGCCCCTCCAGCTTGTCGGCCGTCGCATCCTGCACCATGGCAAGCACGAGGAGCAGTCAGAGGGGCCCTGCTGCGCCACCACAGGGTGCGCATCTGCCTGCGATGGGCTCCATGTCTGCAGCTGGATCAGCCATGAGTAAGGTGCAGTCCCCAAGGGCCAGATTGCGCAAAGATGTTGCAGATCAGGATCTCAGCGGGGGATGCAGGCCAGCAGGGGGGACACCATTGAGGGCAGGCTATCTGAGGGTGCGCCCCGCAGGCACTGACCTCCACCAATTTCTCAGCAACTGTTGGGGTCCTGCACGGGGAGGACAGCAAGGCTTCATTGACAAAAATGCATCTGCTCAACGCTCTGGCTTTTTGGCGTGACTTTTCGTGGAATCAGAGACAAAGCATTTAGACCACGAGCTTGTTTTCCCTGTACAATTAGAAACTGAGAGAAGACCTGCCTTTCACGGATATGCGAGGTTTTGTATAATTGCAGAAATCCAATTTGAGTACCTGAACAAGTCCTTCATCTTTGTTGTTGCAAGGGTGAGGTGGTCACTGAAGCTCTTCTTCCCGCTGGTGCCCGCCTTCTTGCTGTCCTGGGCGCCAGCGGCCTCGCCCTCCGCATCACCAGAGGAACTGGATGCACCCAATCGAGTGAACCCCTCATTGAATCGCTCGCCCAACTTGGAAAAGCCATCCGAAAAGCGATCCTTGAAATTACTGCCCATCTTGACCCCAACTATTTTTGCTTCTGCAAAGTGAGACAGAACACGAGGATACGGACCAGGATAGGATCAAGCGGAGACAGCTCCAAATTAGGCAAGTGCCAGGACGTGGCAAGGATTCTAAAGCAGGCCCGGCTCAAAGAGTGTATCTATTTAGTGGAGTCGCCGTGAGTTGGGATCAGCAAGATGAATGCGCAGTTCTGAGTTCACATCACGCAGTGCTCGAGTCATATCACGTCCGCCGCCTTCATCATCATCATTGGGCAGGAAGTAAGTTCCAAAACCTAGGTTTTGGAACTTCCAAGCTCAACTGTCGATCAGGTTCAACTTCACAGGCTCAGTGCGCAGCGCCGTTCGGGTGTGACCGTCCGACAGAATCCGAGTCTCAATCGGACGGTCACGAACCGTCTACATCCAGCTGTATTAAATCCCGCACTAGTTCCTGCGCCACACGCAAAGCCTGGATTCCGTTCAATTTCGAGTCATGTGCCTAGTTAGTACTACCGTAGTCCAACGTGATGATTCCGAATAAATAAATAATTATCTGCGTTCGGAAAGTCAGAAATTCGGATTTCCCATTCGGATA
>DF237228.1:39768-97921 GCA_000708835.1 Klebsormidium nitens
GCACCCCGGCGCGTCCCGCAGCAGGGGCGCCCTCGGGCGGACTGTCCAGCTGCACAGGGAGGGGCAGCAGAGAGGCAGTCAGGAGGGCAGCCCAGCGGCAGATCAGCGGCGCAGGGCAGCCAGCAGCGGGCCTGCTGCAGAAGAGCAGCAGCTGCACCAGTGATTGGTCCAAGCTGCACTACGCAGCACAGGGAGCAGCTGCACTTGCGGCACAGTTCGCAAGGGGAGGCAGGCGAAGCGCACCTTGACCTGGGAGAGCATGCCTGAGGGGGACTCCAGCCCAGGGCGGCCCCCAAACGGCGTCCCCATTGCCTTGGCCGGCTGCATCCGTGGGCGGGGGGAGGGCATGCCATAGCCATGCTGGAACGGCTGCCCCGCATACTGGGGGGCGTACTGGCGGCCGTATGGATCCTGATACTCGCCATACCGCGGCGGCCCTGGATAGCCCTGCTGCATGGTGGGGGGGGGAAACGGCTGATACAGCTGCCCTGGATATGGCCCCTGCTGGTACAGCCCTGGGTATGCTGGCTGCGCACCCTGAGGCGCCAGGAATGGTGCCTGCCCCCCCATGCCGGGCATGCCGGTCTGCTGCTGCTCCAGGGGGGGATAGTAGCTCGGGGTGGGGGGCCCCAAGAACGCTTGCTGCGGCGGTTGCTGCTGCTGCTGATGCTGTTGCTGTTGTTGTTGCTGCTGTTGCTGCTGGGAGGTGGCTGCTGGGCCCTGTTGCTGCTGGTGCTGCGGTGGGGCCGCGGGTGCGCCATACAGTGCGGGGCTGCCTGCTCCCGGGGGCCCTGCCTTGGCCTCAGGCCAGCCCGCGCCCTGGCTGGCCCCTCGCGCCAGCTCCATGCCCAAGCGGGACGCCTTCGGGGGCAGGCTGCTGCCCCACCCCGGCGCAGCCCGGGGATGGGAGTCGGCAGGGGGCAGCGCGGGCGAGCGCGGCTCTGCCTTGACAGGGGCATCCTCCAGGGAGCCCAGGCGACAGCCCCAGAGAACAGCCAGCTCATTGGCAGAAGGGCAGCCTGGCAATGCAGGGGAGGAGGCTCAGAACATGGGGTAGCACTGGTGAACACCACATAGCAAAGGTACGCGGAACAGAGCATCCTATCAAAATATCACAGAATAGCCCCTAACATGCCTGCAACCCTGGTTTGTCAGATGGCCAGCTCTAGCTGCCAAATCTGGCAGACTTACCAGTAAAAAAGTCAAACTTGACCCGTTTGTGGTGGGAGGCCGGGACTGCTGAATGGCTGCTCGCATCACACTCCAGGCAGAGGGACAGGTTCTCCTCAGAGCACCTGAAGGAGGCAGGTGCATTGCCACAAGCATCGCAGAGGAGAGTCCTCTCGTGCCGCAACGAGAGCGCATTGGCCTCATGGACTGACCTGTCACAGGACAGGCATAACTTTGCATTGTCTGCTCTGCAGAACACCGTTGCTTTCCTGGCCCCGCAGTATTCACAAGGAACCTCCATGTCCCTCTGTCTTGCTGCTCGTCTGTTCTAAGCAAGATACCCAAATCTGGCAATCAACCCGACTTGAGATCCCAAACCACTGGATGAGATGATACTTCTCAATCGCCTTCCAAGTCAGTCCAGCAGGGGTCCATCCTTTACCAAGCAATCCAAGAATTTGTGAATGGAGTGCACAACCTATCGATATGTAAATGTCTGTTAACCCTGTCGTTTCCGCAAGTTAACCGTCGCAAAAGAGCAAGTTCGCCAATCCTTGCAACAGCTTAGAAGATGCCCCTCGAATTGGACCGAGAAGAGGGACAGCTGCAAGAGATTCGATATCGAGCACTTGTTCAATCCCAATCACAAGTTCTCTTAAACCTGCCTAGCTGCCTGACAGAGCTTCCTCTCTCCACTCCCATCAATACTGGGGAAGAGTGACTAGGTATCGCATAAGGATACCATAGTTGCCGCCATAACAGCCTCGCTCTCTGTGGACTCTGGAGTACTCTGCCCAGTGGGTGTTGGTGCACACTGCATTACCGGGCCTGGACTGCGGTTCGGCAGTCTGTCCTCCTCGACTTCTCGACTTCACGGACTGATCCCTTGCCGCTGCGAGCTGTTTCTCTTTTTGGCGCTGACGTGGCGAGGATCAACCCGAAAAGCACGACGCTTTTTTGCAATCCGAAAGGCGCAAAGGAAGGTGACCTCCATCTCCCTTCCATATACCGTACCGGTATTCTTGACCGTACAGCAAAGGCGCAGCTTGGATTGAGGGCAGCCAATGACTCCATGACTCGGAAGCCTCTCTGCAACCTCCGAGCAGGTCGAGCCTGGGGTTCGCCCAAAAGCACCTTTTGTTAGATATTTTCAGTTGAAAGATACCAACAGCGTTGAACTTCAGTGAAGAACTCAAGTACCATAGTGGGCGGTGGATTGCTGTTTACCGACCGCGATGCAACCCCCACAGCAATGTTACACTGCACTGCTGACTCCTAAGCTACCGGTAGTCCCCAGCCCCAGGGCCCAGGCCCCGTGCGGCGCCGTGCCACCGTGCCCACCTGGTAAGCTTTATGGCAGCCTTTCCGCTCCGCTCGGCTCCGCTCCGCGGCGCGCACGGTTCATATAGCCTCACTCTCGAATAAGTAAGTTGCAGGTGGTGATGAAACAAAAGCGAAGGGGTCTGATATGAACTCCCAGGCTGGTCCCTAGTATCGTACATCGCCGGACGTGCCTTGCAGCCCTAGGTTGAAGCTGCGGAAACGAAACATGATTGCAGCTCTCTCGAATACTTCGAATCTTTGGACTGTCTACGCGCTCGATCCAATTGGCAAATGCGGCTATATTTAGTAAGGCGTTATAACGGGTGATATTTTGCGACCCAAGCCGGAGATCATTCACATTCAGAAGCATGATTTTGGCACGACCGAAAATATACTAGCACATGGACACACGATGCTAGGATTGATTTACTTGCACAACGAATCTACTGCGAAGGGTTCATAAGCCAAAGGTTATATTAATATCTTGCAAAATTGGTATCCAGTGTAAGCCTCTCCTTGGTCGTAATTAGCAGAAAGTTGTGGTTCCCTGAGTGCGAACCAATTGAGTATACCTTTTCACACTGTGACGCCCCAACATTATGACGATGGCAGGTGCGGGGCAAGCCCGCCTGGAACCGCGGCCAATCACTGTCATTCTGCCATAGTGTTCGAAATAAAGAAAAAGCCAAGATACGAAGGCTAGCAGAGCGAGATACTGTAGAGTTGGTACGCGATAGGCCCAGATGATACTGTTGCATAGTCGAAGCCTCTTAAAGCAACCCAGTTGTGCTCAAAACACAAACATTGTATGCCATGAGAAGCCTATGGCCGCACTGGCTACAGCGTACGAAAAGAGACCATCTTATTCACCTAGTCCGTTAGAAGAAGGACATCTCGAGCGAGTCAATCATCCTTGCATGATGCAACTGCTCAGGCATGCGCGGAAACAAGATCAGTGCCTTTTACTAGCTTATAGGTGGGTAACCTATAAGCTAGTAACCCTCTTGATAAAAGCTGGTCAGAGTATTCAAGCTCCAAGCTCGCTGGGCGACGTTCAGAACGACACTAAAAGGTCGGACGCCTACATACTTTACATCAGATACAATACATAGCTTACTCTACAGAAGGCAATCCAGCTTGCCTCAGACTAATCCGAGGACTCTTGGGTCGAAGCTAGCCTGACAAAATCCGTTATGTACTTTTCGTACAGCCTGCAAACAGCTCAACGCATCCCCTTGTACGCTTCTGCCACCTGGAACTGTAAAACCTGATGCTTTCCTAAGTATTCTGCCGGTCCGTGCGGATGCACATGCCAGGCCTTCCTGAGTCTATTTGAAGGATTCCGCTCACATTAATCACTCACTCAAATGCTCCCAGTTGTACTGTGCTGGAATTCGACCAGTGTGTAATGCGCGTGCTGCTCGTCTCTGGTCGCCACTTTGCAGCCGTCTCCTCCCCCTGCCCATTTCGCACCCCCCGACGCTACGCTAGCCGCTTCAGGTCGTCGAGGCTGTCCTGCCGCGCGAGGTCCTTCGGCTTGCGCCGCAGCTTGGCCCACACTTTCCGCAGAGGGCCCCGCTGCGCTGCGGCCGCGGCATCCGCCTCTGCTGCGGCGGCCTGCTGCGCCAGGAACGCGAGCACGGCGTCCGTCCCGGCGGCCACCACGGCCTGAGCACCACAGCGCGCGTTAGTTCAGCCCGGCGGGGCAACGCCAGCACTCCAGGCCGCTTAGCCCGCATGCATGCCCGCCAAGCAACACACCAAAACAATGCCGCACAAGCTACGAGGGCGCGTCTTGGTGCCTCTAAGCTGACCGGTCAACAGACGGGAGTAATGAATGGTGGTCGCACAGCTATCGGGGACACTCATGAGCACCGGGGGAAACCTCGGCCCGTTGCAAGATCAGACAGACGCAGCCGGTGTACCTTGGGCGGGTAGCGCAGCGGGTTGCCCTCCAGTGCGAGCACCTTCAGCTGCGCGAGGCGGCCCAGGCTGATGGGAAGAGCTCGCAGCGAGTTCTGCGACAGGGTGAGTGTCTGCAGGCAGCTCAGCTGGCCCAGCGAGGCAGGCAGCGCGCGCAGCTCCGCGAAGTTGCTGCCCAGGTCCACTGGGGGCACACGAGGCGACGTCAGGGACAAATGCGTGCGGCAGGGACGGAGGGAATGGCACTCACGAGAAACGCACGAGAACTCGACCACCTCTCCCGCGGTACCAGTAACGGACAGGGAGTGGGGGCGCGCACAGAGCGGCGTTTCGCCAACTTGGGGAAGCGACAGTCCTTAGCCATGAGTCGACTTGCAATATGCGGACCCCTTTGCCCAATCAGCAACAGCTCAAGGCCTTCTCCTTGGCAGTCGAGATGCATACCATCAAATACACCGGATGATCAACACATAGCACGTAAGGAAAAGCAGTCAGCTGATGTTTGCGGGGCCCTTCAGCTGCGCAAGGCTACTGGTTGGCTCACGCTGTCGCAGGCGGCGGCACTCCCCAAGCGCCTCAGGGACGTCCCGGATCTCGTTGTAGTGCACGTCCAGGCACGTGAGCGCGGTGCAGCCCCCGATGGCGGCGGGCAGGCCGCGCAGGTGGTTCAGGCTGGCCACCAGCGTCTCCAGCCCGGCCAGCGCCCCGATGGCCTCCGGCAGCGCGGGCAGCTTGTTGCTGGCCACGTTGAGGTAGCGCAGGCGCGCGCAGCGGCCCAGCGCGGGGGGCAGCTCCTCCAGGCAGTTGCTGCGCAGGTCCAGGTGCGTCAGCGCAGTCAGGCCGCCCAGCGTGGAGGGCAGCTCCGCCAGCCGGTTGAACTGCGCCTCGAGGCGCACCAGGCCCGGCAATGCGCCGATGCCGGCGGGCAGCTCCGGCAGCCGGTTCTCTGCCAGGCTGAGCTCCATGAGGGCCGGCAGCGCGGGCAGTGTGTCGGGGAAGAAGTCGAGCTCGTGCGCAAACTCAGCGCTCAGGTCGAGGCATGTGCTGGACGAGGTGGCCGCCTGGGCCAGCAGGCGTGGCAATTTCTCCTCAGGGACCTCCCGCACCGGCGCAGCCCCGGCAGAGGCTGCAAGAGAAGACCAACAGCAGGCGAGTGAGGGCCGACGAGAGGAGGGGGAAGGCTAGTGGGACTCCGCCATGCTACTTGGAGTTTGTACAACCTGACGCAACTGATGCGCGGGACATGCCCCTTCAGTTGACGAAATTGCTGCTTCAACAACGGGCCGGATCGCAAAATCCACAATATCAAGAGTTGTTTGAAAAGCTGACAAAGACAACGTATCACATGCCTTTCTTTGTGGGGTGTGTTGCCGTTCATTCAATCTGCAGAGACAAATTCCCGGATCCTCAAGCAACGAAACACGAAGTAGGCAGAAGAGTCGCCTCACTGACCTGGAATGCAAGGAAAGAATTTTGTATAAAAACTCCCTTCTCAATCAGCACCCACGCCAAGCACACACCCCACTATAGCTGCTCCTTGTCATGAGCCACAATGGAGCAGCTTTTGCAGCCTGAAACTTTCCCTGTCCGTCTGCTGCAACCAAAAGGACCCACCTGCAATCTCCAGCAACCTAAGACTGCACCAGTAAAAACTGACCCAGAACTCTTGGCCCCCATTTTGCCAAGATATGTCCCCCGTTTGCCGCTGCCTCAGCACTCATGGCATGCCCAGCTCCCGCCGGCCTGCCTCCTTCTGCCGGTGTGCCTGCCTAATGGCCTCACCTGCCGCCCTGTTCTCGCCCACCCTTGGGCCCCCTTCTCCCTGCTGCCCATTAGGTATCACCGCCGGCTCCGCAGCAGGCACCAACGTTGCCTTCCCGGACTGGTCACCACTGGTGGTCTTGTGGTGGGACAGCATTGGCACGCCAGTGAGAGCAGGCCCTGGTGTGTCCTCCCCCCGCTGCGGCATCTGCAAAGTGGGCAAGGGGTTCGCCCCCACCTGCTGCTTATCCTGCCATTCCGGCTCTGCCACAGGCTCGGCGGCAACACCCTCGGGATTGAGGGGGGCTGGGGGCTTGGTCGCCTGGGGGTTGGCAAAGAGCGCCCGCTCGGCCGACATGATGAGGTGGTCATAGTGGCGGTGCTGCTCGTCCAGCTCCAACACAGCCAACGGGGCCCGCTGCGCCAACTCAGCGGCCTTGCGCAGCCGACTTTCACGCAGAGCCTGCAGCGGAACCACTTCGAGGTGAGGGGATGGGCCGACATGGCAGCGAGGCAAACACTTCTGGAGAAAGGTTGGGGGCAACCTGGGGCAAACAATGCAGCAAAGAGAAGGCCTTTAAAGGACCAGCCACGAAAGAGCCTGAAGGGGGCTCTCGCTTCAAACGAAGACTCTATACTGCACCAAAACCGGTGATGCAATATTGACCACCGGACTGCATAATTGGGCGCCGATGATTCATTCTCATAGCAACAAGTTTACGTCCATCGAAGATTCAATGCTTCGGTGAGATAACCACGTATGTTATGCTCCTCACTGTTGCATTCTGCACTCCCAGTATTGCACAAATGAGGCTAACCAAATCACGACAGCGCAGCTGATGGGAGGGTTTTTGCAGCTCAAGTCCCACATGCTCAGGGCATAACCTTGCCTGCAGAGACGCGAATTGGGCGGCTTCTAGCTCGGGGGGCCGCGGGGCCAGCATGAGCTGCTCCAGGTCGCTGATGAGCTGCTTGTCACCCTCCACCAGCGCTGCCTGTGCCTCTGCCAGCTCCACAGGGGAAGGACGGGGCCGCAGCTTCTGGCGTGCCAACCGCAGCTCTTCCAGTGCGGTCTTCATCTCCGAAGTGGAGCCACCAGGCCCAACACCCAGGGAGGCGCTCATTGTGCTCATCGTCGCGCCCACTCTCGAAAGGCTAAGCCTAAATTGCCTTCTTGGACATCCCTGAGGGCCTGAGGCTGAAGCTGTTTGAGCTGACCAGTGCTCTCATGTTTGCTCAAACCCTTCAGTCTGGCAAACCCTAAAACCGCGTTTTCTCCCCCTCGAACTCAGACTCGGAGTCAGAGTACCGTACATACCGTGTACGGTACTCTCAGTCGTGTGGCAGAAGTTGTGCTCTCTTCCAACTTCAATCCATTCTCTGATTTGAAGAGGAGGAAAGCAGGGTGCAGCGCCAGTGTACTCTGCAAAGGTTTGCACGATGGCAGACACAGCGGCAAAGCCCCCAAAGAAGCTAGGCGTGCTGCAGAACTTTGCTGCATCAGCAATAGCAGCTTGTACTGCTGAGGTAAGCACTTTCGTAGATAGATCTTCAATCCAATGCAGGATCTGAAGTCGATATTACACCATGACAATAAACAGCAGGCAATGTTCTCTGGATTAGATCTTCTAGATAAGGTCATCAACCAGAATCTGATGCATGTATCGAGTCACAATGCTACCAAAACCACCACCGGAATGATTGCCATGTCTTCTCCCCTTGTGCACCACCAGATGGAGTGGTGCGGACCGAAAAACAAGCTTTGTGACTTGACCCAGCTGTTGTGTGGGCTCAGCTCTTGCTCTGGTCGCTTGAAGACTACCAATTGCATGCTTGATTGCTTAAAGATTAAAAAGGGTATGCTTGAAGGCCACCTGTTGAATGATTCCACAAACACATCGAGTGGGGCAAGGATCCAGTTTTGGATTTGTGCAACTTCTCATTGTGATCATCTGTGCAGGTGACTACTCTACCGATTGACACAGGTGAGAGGCAGTCTGCGCAGAACTTGTCTTTCAAGCATCGCTGTGTTATATGGCACCTCTGTACTGACTGCCGATGGAGGTATCAATGGCACTTGAATGTTTGTTGTCCGACGTCCTTGAAGAGCTGTGACGCAGTGATTCGGTGTTGTTGGAGTCCGTCCACTCTTTCTGACCACTGTTTTCTCCTCCTCAGCCAAGGTGCGCCTCCAGCTGCAAGGCAAGGCCATCGCAGGCGAGGGTGGCAAGCTGGCAGAGCTGAAATATCGAGGTGCCACCACCCCTCCTTTTCACCTCAAACACGCCCCAGCGTTTGCAGAGTTGATAACGTCTGGTTGTCGAATGGCCCTTGAGCTCCATTGATGTGCAGGCCCTGACTTTCTTGTCCCTCATGTGAATTGTTGGGGCAACCAGTGAGGCCGTTTGCAGATCCTTCGAATGTCTGAGCTCTTCAATATCATCATTACAGTACTGTCCTTAAACATGCCAAGTGGCAAACTTAGCTCTGAGGATGGGAGTTTTGTTGCACCAAACACTTCATATCCAATAGTTGATGACAGAGGACTGCTTCAAAATCTGGTCAATGCACCAGGAACGTACAATATCAAGAGGACCGCTTGCTTGAGAAAGAGTTTGGAAAACCAAGGCTCCTTGTCTGTTTGTGTCCTCCAGGTCTGTTGGGGACTGTTGGGACTGTTGCCAAGGAGGAGGGGGTGGGGGCATTGTGGAAGGGCGTCGTGCCGGGGCTGCACCGACAGGTTTTGTTTGGAGGTCTTCGGATAGGACTGTATGAGCCGGTGAAGAACCTGTACGTGGGGAAAGACTTCCAAGGAGATGTGCCGTTGATCAAGAAGATTGCAGCAGGGCTCACAACAGGTGGGCTTCTTCATTTTCGTAGGAGGAGGCACTAGCCAGTCACATTGCCTTGGTGAATCCACTCTGGCATGACCTTCTTTGGGAGCTGCCATGAGCTGCACCAGTGACTTGCCGTGAATGGCAAGTTTCGATCGACCATATGGCAAGTGTGGCAAAACAGGGAAGACATTCCTTTGGTCGACCCTGCAGGGCTCGCACTAGAGGCCATTGATGTACGGTGGACCTCTTTGTGTGCCTTTGAGAACACTCCGTGCTTTTTCGTCTCACAGTGTATGCGTTTCTTTGCGCAGGCGCTCTTGGGATCCTGGTGGCAAACCCAACAGGTGAGTGTCTCCACGTTGGCCTTCCTTTCCTGTCCGCCAGCCATGACGTGCACGCTGCCCACTCCTGTGTTACCTTGGCTGCAGCGCCATACTGCCCGCACGTGTTGCCCTCCCTCCGCCCGTCCCCGCCCTGGTCTCTGCTTGTTGCTGCATCCGCGTGCGTGCGTTGCCGTGTGTGCAGACCTGGTGAAGGTGCGGCTGCAGGCGGAGGGCAAGCTGCCCCCGGGCGTGGCCAAGCGCTACAGCGGGGCCATGAACGCATATGCCACCATCATCAAGCAGGTCCGCGTACGAAACAGCCCTCGGCCAGCGCAAAGCCCAGGCTGCTTGTCGTCTTCCTGGTCGTTTATGGTTGAGCTTGTCAAAGTCATGGCGAGCTTGTCGAATGTTTCCAAGTCATGGTTAAAGGGAACACGTTTGCGACTTGCTGAGTAGGAGTGTGTTCCAGCTCCAGCGGTTCTCCATGGGGCTGGCACTTGCATTTGCGTTTCGCTTGCCTCTCTGTGGCGCCTGCTGCTGGGCACACACCGGTGGCTGCCACCTGTTCCGCTTGTCCGGGGAAGTGGCTGCTGGGGCCTTCTGGCTCGAGCGACATACAAGGACGCCTCTGTCCGTGGGCTGCCTTTCGGTCCTCACCCTCTCCCCGCGCACATGTCTTTGCCAGGAGGGCGTAGCCAAGCTGTGGACGGGGGTGGGCCCCAACGTGGCGCGCAACGCCCTCATCAACGCCGCGGAGCTTGCCAGCTACGACCAGGTCAAGCAGGTGCGCGCGCCAAGCACTAGGTCTGGCCCGTACTGGCTGGCCCGTCACAGAACCCCGGTCCAATGACGGGTAACCAGCAAGACTCCAGCCCGAAAGTGTTCGCTGCGGGAAAAGTCGGCTCGAAGTCGCATGAAAGATAGGCCCACTTAGTTCGTTGAGGTGCAGCATCAGCGACACCCCACGGCGGAGTCAGTGGGACATGTACTTTCGGCTCGTACGGATCAGACAGGTGCCTCCCCCGCCAGATGTTTGCCTTTGTCTCTCATGTCAGTGTTCGTCTCCTCCGTCGGCCTGACCCGAGCCAGCCCCCCTCCTTTGCCCCCCGTGCAGACGCTGTTGAAGGCTGGCTTCCAGGACAACATTGGCACGCACATCATGTCCGGCCTGGGTGCGGGCTTCATTGCCGTCTGCGTGGGCTCCCCCGTTGATGTGGTAAGGGCTTACTGCCATTGGGCCTCTGCTCAAGCGCTTGCTGATCGCCGCCAGCCAGGCCCGTCATCTTTTTCCTCTGGTTCCACTCGAGTTGGTATCTCGGTGGCCTAACGGCCCCTTGACCGGCGGGAAGGCGCAGCAGTGCCGGGCCTGGTCACGGTGGCGCTCTCGTCGCTCGTTCCTGGCGCAGCTGGCGCTGGCTCTCGTATGGCAGGCAGCAGCTGAGCGGACTGGCGCTGTGCGTGTGCGCAGGTCAAGTCGCGGGTGATGGGCGACGCCAGCGGGCAGTACAAGGGCACCATCGACTGCTTCGTCAAGACCTTCAAAAGCGACGTGAGCCGCTGCGACCGCCCCCCTAGTCGGATCATGACTTGTGAAGAGGCCGGCCACAGTTGGTCCAAGCTTCTGAAGCCGCACTGCACCTCGCCAGCCTGGGTGCAGCCCCTCGTTTGGCCGCACGCATGGTATCAAGCACTCTGAGGCTCCGCCAGCGCAGGGTGTGGCGCCAGCCGGGCTGATGGCGGGTCCCCCGTTTGTGCAGGGCATCGGCGCGTTCTACAAGGGCTTTATTCCCAACTTTGGACGGCTGGGGTCGTGGAACGTGATCATGTTTCTGACGCTTGAACAGGTGAGGGGGGACGCTACCCGGCCGGGGTATGCCCACTTGAGTGTGCACGTGGTGACTAGCAGAGGAGACCAAAGGGGGGCTGCTGGCAGCATTACTAGGAGGGCAGATTTTGCCTCATGCACCTTCTTTTGGCCTGGTTGTCTGGTTGCTCGGGGGCTGCGGGTTTATAATTTTGAACACATCATTTTCTCGCTCCTGACTGTGAGATTGTACTTTGTTTGACAGGTCAAAAAGTTGATGGCTCAACAATGAGAGCGCTGCAGCCTGCAAGAGGCAACTTGAAGCTCGCTGAGGACCGTGAAGGTCGACATGTCCAATTGAGTTGAAAGCAATACTTATATTACATGCAGAGGCAGCAATATTTGACGGCCATAGTTCGAACCTGAACTTGTTATTGTAACGGAAACAAATGAGGTGTTACGTTACTCGTTGCCAGTAGTGAAGGCAGGCATCACGAAGGTGTAGTGAAGCGGAAGCCAACATCTGCACAAGCAAAATGAAAAGTATCATAAAGACTCTGACTGCACTCGATCTTGGTCGGGCACACATTCCATTTTGTCCTCATTTTCAACTTTGCACGCTGTCCCCTACTTTGTTCTTTGGGCTTACTTCCTTCAGTGAGACTATGCATCCGGGCCGCATGATCAGAATGCAAGAGGGGGTAGCTTGGAGCACATGTTTGGATCACGTCCCTACATTCTTCTCAAGGCGACGTACAACAAAAGATTGCATTTGCGCACATCCAGGCGGTTACACGTTGTACTTGACGGTCGACTCGACGATCCGAGCCATGCAGTTCAAGCTGCATGTATACGTATACAAGTTAACACGGAATACATATATACAGCTCCCTTGTCCGATCGCTGACCGTTGCTAATTGCCATGCATGCAAGCTAGCGGGATTGACCAAAATATCCAATTATACGTCTATACGAACTCCAATTATTGCGAGCGCGTGCGGGCGTGAGTATATCTTTGATAATATTGGGCAATTCTAGGATCTTAAGTAGAAGCTAGCATCTGTCGAAGCTTAGTACTAAGCAGGCCATGGACTTGCCGTCGGCTGGCACCGATGCTATTCTTTTGTGGCCTGCATGTGTGTGCGGCCGAGGTCTAATTTCTGGATCCGTGGCCGCCCAGATCTGGGCTTGGAGAAAATTTGATGTGGGACATTGGCGACCCGCAGTGTAATCTGTGCGCATCATTTGCCCGTACAATGCTCAACAGAAGCGTTCGGATTGTCCCCACTCTAAGCTCAACAATGCATGCACTTGGACAACGGGATCGGCAACCATAGCTCGACGGTTGAGTGAACATTCGATTCCATGCTTAAAGTATCCCAAACTGTCTGTTAACTGTAGCCATGGACCACCCAGTTCGCGACTTACCTCAAAACCCTACATATAAGCATCACAAGCGTTGTCGATCCTTCCGAGTGTCCCGTAGAGGGAGCTGACGTGCACCCTGATCAGTGGATACACTGGCCCTTTGACAGCGGATCTTACATGGGCAGACTAGTCCCTGTCCTCGACATTTATGCTGTCCGTATAGGTATACAGTACAATGGTTGTGGCCACCAGATTCATCACGGCACAACCGCTCAGCAAAGCTACAGCTAGTACCGCGTTCGGCACATCTCTTCCAGGCTGTTGCCTATCATTATGCAAATCCTCTTCGAAGCTGCAGGCGACACAGGTCGCGAAAGACCAGGCTCGTCGCTATGACTGATTGGTCTTCCCTTGGCTGTTATAAACGCGTGCACACCGACCGTTCAATCTGACGGTCGAGCTCAGTTGAGGCTGTCAGTGTTCCGCTTGCGCGCCGGCCTATTGCCGGCTGGCCGGCGGCCCCTCGTTGTCGGGGCTGTCGTTGAAGAGGCCGCCGAACGCCCCTCCTTCGCATTTGGGGCTGACCAGTAAGCTCGCCAGAGTGGGGCTTTCGAGGCCGTGGAAGCGGCCGTAGGCGGGGTCCGGCGGGAGGCTCAGGGAGCGCGGGAGGGACATGAAGGGGGCGGGCGAGGGCGAGTACGACGTGGCCGGCTTCTTGGCGGGGACGCTGGACGCGCCCGCGAAGTGGTCGGCCGGGCTGAGCTTGTTGGACTCGAACGTCCCCGTGGGGCTGGCCTCGAAGCGGGGGGACATGTCGAAGCGCGGGCTCAGGTCGAACTTGAAGCCCGAGCCATAGCGCGGGCTGGCGTCGAAGCGCGGGCTGAACGCGGAGCCGCTGCCGTCAAAGCGCGGGCTGGGGGCCGGGTTGGGGAACTGGGAGAAGCCGCCGATGGGCTTGGTGGCGAAGTGGTGCGCGAGGCTGGTGGGGCTGGTGAGGTACTGGAAGGGATTGGGCGGGCCCGCGCCGCCCAGCGGGCTCACCGTGTTGCTCTGCATGCCCTCCTCCATGCTCTCCAGCTTGGGCATGTGCGGGCTCGGCCACCCCGGCTCGAACCCCGCGAACCCCCCCACCCTGCGGGCCGGGCGCGGGCCCCGTGGGGCTGGGGTCGCCGTACCAGGGCACGAGGCCGCTGCCGCTGCCGCTGCTGGGCAGGCCGTACAGGCTGGCGTCCTGCATCATCTTGGAGAAGCTCGGCGGCCCGCCCGCAGGCGTGAGCTGCCGCGGCGCTCCCGGGTGCTGTGGCGCCAGCAGGGCCTGCGGGTGGCCCGCCTGCCCGGGGTGGCCCCGAGCGCCGCCCGCAAGCGGTGCGTGCCCGTTCTTGCGCTGCAGCTGGCTGGGCCCCATGAGCGGGCCCCCCGCTGCGCCACCATCGGTGGCTCCCGCAATGCTCAACCGCGACGGCCGCAGCTGCCGCATGTGCATCTGCTGGTGTTGTGGCAGGGGGCCGCCCCCTCCCCTCATCTGGCCCAGCCGTGACCCCCCCAGCCCCGGGCCTTGTTGCCACCCCCCTGGCGCCATCCCGTGGGGCGGCATGCCCGGGCTTTTCGTGCCCCCCATGTGGTACATCTGGTGGGGCATGCGCGGGGCGTGGCCGTGCGCCCCGGCCATGCGCATGCGCTGCGTGTCCCCCGAGCTGGCGCTGCTGGAGGCCTCCTCGTAGGGCCCCCCCGGCAGCGCGTCCAGGTAGCTGCTGCCGTACTGGCCCGTGTCGCCCTCGCTCTCGCCCTCCTCCTCCGTGCTTCCCAGCTGGCTGCCCCCCATGTGGCTGCTGTCGCGCAGCGTGCCCTCGCTGTCGTACCCCTCGTAGCCTGGCAGCATGGCCACGTCGTAGGCCAGCCCCTGCGCCTTGGCACGCGCAGCCGCCTCGCGAGCAGCCTGCAACCGAAGGAAGCAAGGTGATTACGAGGTGGCAAGCGAGGGGGTAAACACGGAGTGAGAAGGCGACAACGTGAAGTGGGGGCCTGGAGGTGCAATAAGTTGAGACGTTAGACACAGCTGAAAGTGAGAAGCTGCTGCTGCAGCTCATCTCTCAGCGACCTTCACGAGGGTTTGCAGAGGTGCCAGGAACACGACTACACGACTTCAAATTCTGTATTTGTTTGCTTTGATTAGAAGGCTAAAGCTTTTGACTGCAATCTCACGATTGTATCGGAGAAGCGAGTTTCTCAGCGGTTTCAATAGGGACTTGCAACAAGCTCGAAGCTTTGCATCTAGCATGGACCGGGAACAAACAGTGAAAGGAAAGGACTGGAGCTGTTTGTTTGTTAACAGACAAACAGCTAGAGATGCAAGAGACGAATGTGCCAGATAGCTGGATGCATGTAAAGCAGACTCAGATAGCATGCCAATCGATTCGTGACCCTTACTTCCCCAAGAAGCTAGAGGCAGATCATGCTCACCCGCCGAGCTAGACGTTTGCGGTGGGAGTTCCAGAAGTTTTTGATGGTGTTGTCTGATCTGCCTGGCAGGAACTGCGCGATGTGGCTCCACTTGTTGCCGTGCACCTTTTGCAGTTCAATCACTTTGCGCTGCTCCTCCTCCGTCAGTGGGCCGCTGCGCACGTGCGGGCTCAGGTGCTTCACCCACCGCAGCCGGCAACTCTTCCCGCTCCTGCACGCGCAGAACCAATACATCAGGCACCGCGTCCCCTGAAGCAGTTCAGGGGACTCAGTCAAACAGCTCATTGTGCCTGGGGCTCGTACTTCTGTAGCAACCTGGGTCGGTGAAGATGCTGCAAAATCCTCTCAGACTCCTCCTTACGTCTCCAGACACTTCATGGAATGCCCTGCTTGTCACAGGCAAAGCTATATTGCTGGTCAAGAACGAGTCTGGGGCTAGCAGCTTGTTGTCTGTAGATTCATTTCATCAAACCCTCCTCATGTTTCACATACTTGTACATTGACAAGTTACTGATAGGAGTTCTCAAGCATGCATTACCAGGATGAGCGTCTGCAGGAGACAGAGGGCCTCTACAAGAGCTTCACATGTTCCGCCTGCTTCGGCAGAGGGACAAGCGTGGCAGGCTGGATCACTCTGCTGGAAGGGAGCCACATGATGAGGCACCATGGATGGCGCTGTCAGAGGGAGCACTTTGGAGAGCTGGACCCTGGCAACCCTGGTGTTTATGCTCACCTCTGCAGCCCGCACTTCATGGCGATTGTGCTCCAGTTGCCCTCTTTGAACCTCTGCACACACAGCGCCAGCGTGTTGTCCTCTTCCTGCGTCCATAGCCCCTTCTTGAAGTCCTGGCCCTTGCGATCCTTTGAGCCGTCCTCACTGTCCTCGCTCATCTTGATTCACGCCAAGCAGGTGGGACGCATAAGCTCAGCAGCCACGCGCCTGTCCTTAAGGGAGGCTGTCTTGGCTTTGCTTCCTATCAGCTGCACTCTGCGGGGGCCCGCCTGCAGAGTGATACAGCATGCTCAGTCATGCAAGGCAGGCATTCATTGAAGAGTTTGCTCTCAAGACCTCACAACTCAATACAAACCTGGTGAACGGGGCTTGTTGGTCATTCTCAGTGGAGCGGACAGGAAACAAGGAGGAACCGAGGTGCTAGATCAAGTGGCTACAAAAGCATGGACCGTGAGCTCGTCTTTGGGGAAGGCGGCTCAAGTGAAAAACTTTGTTCAGATCCTGACAAACTTTGTGCACCACAATATTGACTTAATCGCCAGCTCTTGCCATCAGCGGTGCAAAGAAATCTGACGTACCTCCGTGCTTCAAGAGCGTGCTGCAGCACAAACAACGGAAAGCTGAGCCATTCGATTCCCGGGCCACCAATTCTCCACAGATAAGCTGCTCCTACCCCCAAGTTGCCTGGAAGGTCCGCCAGCTCCAATTCTTTGCTTGTAACATCAAAGACTAGCTACGAGAGGCTGAGACTAGCTGGCATCCTGTGCTCTCTGCGGAAGCTGGTTGAACCCCCAGCAACCAGACTACCACCAAGCGGTAATCTCAGGCCACAACGAGCTGGAGCGGCTCGCTGCCAACCCGGCCGCTGCAAGCTAGACTACAAACCCTGTGTGTGCTTTTTTCTGCTGCCGCTGCCGCGACAGGAACAAAGCTGTAGTCACCACTCTAAAAGCCCAGGCCTGACACATTAGTGTCTCACAATGTGCAGACCTCAGAGGGCTGTCATGACTCTGTGCTATAGTTTTCACGTGGTAACCACCTATTCTGTGGATCACCTTCACCTTGAAAGGTCGCTTGGCTAGCTGGCTGCCAAAATATCTGTTCCAGAAGGCTTCTCTGTAGCCCTTACAGGACAGCTCCCTGCATCCCTGCGTCCGCAACGGTAACGAGCAGATTCGTGTTCCTGGCCAAAATTGGCGACTACAGCGCTGACCAAATAACTGTATCCCGTCTCCCACCGCACCTCCTGCCGGCCACAGATGGCGGGTCAGTCCTCTGGCCAACTACTAGTACCACTGCCACTGCAAGTGCAGCACACCCACCTGGACTCTGGAGGAGGTGTCGCCTTCGAGACGTCTCGATGTTAACACGCAACGGTTTCCCTGACTTCCAAGAGAACATGGAATTGCCCGAGCAAAGCAAGTTGTCTGGCGCCATGAAAATCTTATCGACGGCTCTCGGGCAAGCCCTAGACTTTATCGACGTTTCGGAGTCTGGTTACTGCTCGCGCACACCATTTTGGCGACCACCCGACGTGTATGGTATAGCATGAGGAGACGGTGACCATATCTCTGATGCAATGATCGCGCGCAAAGGTCATGGAAACTGGATGCAGCTCTCCGCGCATGAGGTCCAGGATTCGGGGTTAGATCTCCTTCGGACACCAGGATGCCTGAATTTCCTCCATGGCTGACGTTCGAGAAAGTAGAATGAGTTGCTTCAGTTGCTAAGTGTTTCAAAGTTCTCGACGCACGATGCTGAGATGCAATGTTGTTGAAATCTGGCTGCAGCCGTAGACGTAACTTTCACAAGCTCATCGACACGATCTGCTAGAATCAGCTCATTAAACATATAGCTCGAGAAAGTCCGGCGCGTGTGCAGCTAGCATCGAATATTCGCCTATGATACCCCATGCGGAGCCTTCAAAGTGGATTGTTCTGCGTATGTCTACGAGGATGATGTCTGTTTACAAACGTCTGCTTTGGGGCCGCAAGAATCTGTAAACTCGATGCATGGATTGATACGAAGCACCGTAAAGTGACAAGAAGTCTGTTATACACTAAGCTGTTCGCATTTGCGTCATGCATATCATAACATCGTTCTAGCGCTGGTTTGCATACATATAGGGCATGCCAAAGAACCCCATGCAAATAATCCAGTGACAGAGATCGCGCCTAACATTGTGCTCAACTCGCAAGAAGCATGCGCAACCGGGTTGTAAAAAGCAATTCGCTGCTTAGCACAAAAGCTCAAACAGTCGAGTCTTCTTGAAGGTGCAAGACAGAATATATGTGGCGAGGAGCTCTGCCGGCTCCACAACCCCGGCAATGGAAGAAAAAACGTCTTTTTTAGATTTGATTCGCAAAGCATACTGCGATGCGTTGATTAACTTCCGTTCCGAACATGCTGATGTCAAGGGCAGAAACGCAGAAACACGACGCGATGGCATGTGCATCCTCGATGATTTTGACGATTCAATCAGAACCTTCACGCCCAGAAGCAAGTGACGCCGCTATGCATGCCCCCTTTCGAGACTACCCAGCCATTCCCGCATCATAGCTTGCCTTTTTCCTTGGATCTCGGAGGACCTGGTAAGCTTGCGAAATCTTCTTAAATTTCTCCTCTGCTTTAGCTTTTCCTTTTGGATCCTGCAAGAAGAAAACTTGAGAGGCAGTCAGGTACATGTGGCAGCAGCAAAAACCTCCGGTCTTAAGGCTGCTTACCTTCGTAACGGAGACAATGGACGGGATTGCAGTCGATGGCTCGCTTCAAAGTGCATCCGGGAATGGCAGAAGTTCTTTAGAAAGAGAGATGCAGAGACACTGGTCCTCGTCGATGCACCAAAAGTCCGCAAAACTACGCAGACACCTCGAAAAAAGACCGACTCTTGACTCGTCCGGCGCCGACAGAGAGCCGCACCTGGCCGTGCCGGTCTGGATGCCACTCGAGGGCGAGACGCCGGAAGGCGGCCTTGATCTCTTCTTCGGACGAGCGCGGGCCCTTGGCCAGGCCCAGCTCCTTGTAGTACCCGAGCGGGTCACCAGGCGGCGACCCGGGCTGGCGCGCCTGGCCAACCACGACCAAACAGCGCGTCATTGCAAGGATCCGAAAATCCCAATTCTGTGACTTCTTTTGGGACGGGCCTTGCGCACACGGGATACCCGCCAGGGGTGCTGGACTGGAATGTAACAGAGCTTCCCAAGCAAGTCGTTCAGCGAGACTGCCACCGCAGTGCAGAAAAGCGGGTCGAGTCCCCTTGGGCCGCCTTGCTGGGCAGCTGCCCGCGTTCTCCTACTGATGGGCCCGGATCGTCTGGGTGACCTGTCCTCTTGTTTCGCCCAATCGACTCGACTTTCCGCAGTGAACAACCAACAACTATGATTGCCACTCGAACATTGCTGCTTCTCAAAACGTGTCCCAGTGGGTTCGGTCGGTTGCGGCTCACCTGGTACTGCGCCCCGCCCCGCCCCCTGCGCGCCTGCTCCTCGTACGCCTGCTGCTGCTGCCGCTGCCGCTCGCCCTGGCGCCGCGCATCGAAGCCGCTGCGGTCGTACTGCTGCTCCCACTGCGGGGGCACCCCGAAGGGGCCGAAACCGGGGCCGCCTTGTCGCCGGAACTGCTCCTCGAACTCGCGCAGGATGCGCTCAAACTGCGCGTTCATAGCCCCACCCCTGCACACATGTCCTGCCGCGTCAATTGATTGGGGCCAATGGGCTCGGGACTACTCCCACACAACCGCGGGCCAAAGTAGCGGACTGAAATGAGCACGATTTGCCGAGAGTCCAATTTAAAGACAGCAAGGCTACTGGCGCCTAAAGGAGCAGCTATACCTCCAACCGTCTCTGGTGATTGCCAATCTGAGTACGCACTTCTTCAAATAGATCCTTTGAAGCAGCAGCAGCGATGCCCGCGCCGTGCTGGCGATGCAGTGGCCCTCACCCGAAGTGTTGCCACTGCTGGTAGCGCGCCTGGCGCTGCCAGTGCTCGCGGCGCTCGCGCTCGTCATCGTCGTCGCCGAGGCCCGCCTCCTCCGCTCCGTGCCCGCGAGCAGCGCGCGCAGTGTCCTCAACCACGTCCCTGCCACACCCAACAGACACCGTCAGCAGACGAAGCTGGGCTACTGGCAAGGCCCGCAACAACCCGGGGCGAAAATGCGGCGCAGCGAGCAGTGTTCTATGCAACCGTTGAGGTCGGTCAAGGAGGGCACCAAGACGGGGCAACATTATTCGTTAGGCACACGCCATGTCATGTGCTCTGTCGGATTTGTCCAAAGATTCTGGGGAAACGAATGGTGCAGCGCAAAGCGTCTCCCCTTTCTTGGAACCATCTTAAGCGATCAGCGGGTCTCGCGTCCATTACAGGAGATAATGGCCGGTGTAAGGTCGGCGATTGAGATCCTCCGACCTGAATATGAATCCTATCTGCAGGTCAAGCATCGCTCTACAGGCGCAGTCGAGCGTGTGCGGTATGCGCGCACCTGCCGTGCTGCAGCTCCTTGATGTAGGCGGACACGCGGGGCAGCCAGCGCTCCGCCGCATAGCCCGCCAGGGCCGCCAGCCCCGCAACAAAGGCTGCGCCCCACACACCGCCAAACAGCGTGCCCCACCCCATATAGTGACTGGCCACGGTGGCAGCTGTCAGCCCTGTGGCCACCAGACCGCCCACCTGACACGAGCACAAGGGCAGCAACCGATCCGTCGAAGACATAGATACGAAAGTCGTTAGAAACAGCCGTCGGTTTCATAAGGCGAGCAAGCCCGGCAGGCCGATACGAACAGGGGCAGTCTTCCGACTTCGAACAAGAGATATCATGAGGGCCCTTGAGAAACAGGTAAGCATGATCGAGGCCCAGGAGTAAGCTGCGGTAGCGAAAGTAAGGAAGGGACTGGGGGACACGAGGTGGCACAGGGTCTTCGAGATACTGTTGTGTCAGGCCAGAGAACCAGCGAGCGGCAAAAGACAGCCGCTTGGACCCAACCAGTGGAACATTCCGCCAGATTTTTTGATGCACGTTGTTGCAGCTTGCTAACCTTGAGCGCAGAGAGGTGCCGTTCTGCGCCGACCTCCCCAGTCGCGCCGTTGACGACCGCGCGGAAGAACTGGCCAGCATGCTGGTACTCCAGGATGTAGGCCGGCACGTAGATGGCGCGCGCACGCACCTCGTCGAACTGCATCTGCAGCTGCACGTTCTGCGCCCTGCAAAGCTCCAGCAAGCCCCTCGATCAGCCGCAAGGCAGTGCAAGCAACAGTCCCGGACTCGGAGAAGGGTCGCTTCTCCGGTCGTGCCAACATGGCGCAAAACGTGCTCATCGACGAAATTGAACAGCTACAGCCTGGTCGAAGTGCAGCCTGAATTCAGGTCTTCTCGGGCAGTGGTTGCCGGCTGGACAATCTCCTTTCTTTCAATACAAGTCTTGCTCGGAGAACCACCTCACTCGTCAACATGAACATATAGGCAACGAGACGAACGTATTTCCCGTCTTCTGGTACACTGCGTTAGGCACTTCGGCCCACCCTCGACAGAATCGATCACGCATCAGTTGATCCTGTGACCGTCATGGGCCAAAGCGCTGCGCGAGGGTCGCCCGACTGTCCTCACTGGTCCGCATGGTACGTCGTTTTGAGCAGCTCCTCCGCACGGCGCACCTCCTGCTTCTGGATATTCTCGCGCACGCGCCGCCACGCAATTTCGCGCTTCATGGTGAACTCGTCCAATTCGCGCCCCTCTGCCAGCATGGCCCCCGTCAGGGGCTGGTTCTCCGCCACCAGGGACGGGCCTTTCAGGGGCGCCATGTACGCCTTTCGGTACCTGCGCAGAACGCCGCCTGGGGGACTTGACGCACGTACCGGACAGGACAATCCAGGTGACACGGAATTCATTCCTTAAGAGACTCCTGCTTGAAGCAGGATACACCAGGACTGCGTATCTTGTGATGACCAATTCAGAATCTTTCCAGGGCAAACAGTTCACAGCTCAGGTTGTTGACTTTGCCCTCTAGTGATGATGAGAGCCTTGACTGATGTCCTCCTCGGAGGCTAATAAACATGCTCTCTGATGGCGCGAAATAGGGACGTCTGGGGTGATCCCAGTGTGTGTACCTGTAGGATGCGTAGACCTGCATGTCGGGGTTGTCCCCGGGGTGGTCGTTGGTGAGGCTGTGCGTGTAGGGCGCCTGCCGCCACACGGTGCCGCTGCTAGTCTCATGGCGCTTTGTGGAGCTGTTGTATGTGCTGGTGCTGTAGTCAAACCCAATTTCGCCAGTGAAGAAGGTCGTGACTGCAGGAGAGGCTCGGCAGAATGGAGAGCGGCAAGAGTTGCCTCATGGCAATAAGTCAACCCATTGCCCTACGTATGGATATGTGTATTTTGGCTTGTACTTCTTTCCTGCTTTTAGAGTCAACCATAAACTTGCCTTCAGACTGCCCTGCTGACTTTTTTAGGTTGTCAAGAGCCATTGTGCGCGCCCAAACGCAGCGTCAATTGAGCTTGAGAGTGAGCTTACCTTTGGCATCAAACACCCAGAATGGCTGGTATGCTGCCCTGATACTCGTGAAGGCGGCTCTGCCGGCGTGGTCCTCCAGCCCACTGATGGGACCCAGCCAGTGGCCCGCTGACCAGTCCTGCACCCCACCGCACAGTCAAGCCACACCACCACGGCATCGTGAACTTTGGCCCTGTACTCACATGTACAATAGAATTTGTAATCATCCCAAGCCATGAGATGGTGGTGATCACCATGAATTATCAAAACCAAGTGCTGCCTTCCAAGATCCAACAATCAACAGTGTGAGCGAGTGGCAGCTGGAGCGAGCCAGAGTATAGCTGTGTGGCATACCTGGAAGCGGTGGATGGCATCGTCAGCAGTAATCTTGTACTGTAGAGCAGTGGCCCTCCTGGCACTAGCTTCCCCAATGTTCTCAAAGCTGGCGGCATTACGCCCCGAGGTGGAGTGCAGGCCGCGTGGCGACCCACCGCCGAGGCACCAGGCAGGATCCCAATTGTGGACTAGGCGCGTCAGAATCCCTGGTTCTAAGGCAGAAAAAGAAAGAGCACAGCCGCCAGACCTATGTGGAAACACACTGGAGTGATAGGAACCAGAGTGATAAGACTTGAAGGAGGCTAGTTCCAACACACTTGCTCTCCTACCAAATCCTGCTGATGCAGATTCTGCACACATCGGTGCACATAAATGAGCATCGTGGCGTGGGCCAGTAAGATCATACATGCAGGGTTTACGGGTCAGAGCCTCCGGTGTCAGCACTGTTTTTGTCTGCCACCAGTCCTGTGCTCTAGCTCTACCTGCAGCACGATATGTGGCAACCCTGTCAGAAGGACATTCCTGGACTGGACAATGCTGACTAGACACAGTACTTTGCTGCAGTGCTCTTGAACACCTCATCAGGAGGTGCTGCACACGCGGCTGGCATCTCCGCACAACTACCGCCAGCGCGCTCACCAGCGCAGGGTCTTTAGGAATGAAAGACTCAAGAACCATAGACAGCGTCATCGTTTTCCAAACCCTTCATCTACTAGCATTATAGACTGTGCAGCTAACCGACTACCTACAATGAACTTTTGAGCTTGAACACCATTCCATGAATCCTCGTACATGCTGCTGCATGCTGCTCCCCATTTGGTCTAGAGTCTAGAGATGTGGGCTTTGCACATACCGTAGGACGCTCATGCTGGGTTCAAGTGGTGTCAGGTGGCTCTCCATCAAGCGCCGCCCATTTCCGGACAGAATACTGACACCAGTGAACTCATGAGTCAATCAGATTGTAGCAGAATCCACATGCCATGCATGCAAGTCGTGCCCTTTCCTGTTTCCAGGTTCCCATGCCGGACTGAGCTTCGTTCAAAGTGACCAGCTTTGCTCGTCTGCTTGTGTTCATTAAGCCGGGGCATGCAGATGATCCGGCCCAAACGTAGTGCACTGGATCTGAGGTTTGCCGCCAGCGCTCTGCAAAGGTCTTAGCTGCATGCCTAGGATCGGTAGGATGTCTAGGCTTATGTTATACCTGGCCGGATGATGCGTAGAGGAAAGAATTTGAATTTGTTTCACTGGCAGCGGCATGGCCCGAAGCTAGAGATCAGAGGATGGTTACAAGATATATCTAGGATGGAACCTGAAATCATCTTCTAGATGCATTTTCTTGCATATAATGTACGATTTTGGCGGCTCGATCACGTATCAATCTCCGCTAACCATGTTCCAGTTGCCTGGTCAACATACTATTATGAGCCTGCCAGGGGATTTGTGCCCCTAAGTCAAAGCCACGCACCAGTCCACAATTTTGTCAATGAAACTATACAACATAGGTCAAGCCGTGGAGTCAAAAATCGCGCATGTTGAAACCTGTCCTGGTAACTAACTTTGCATTGGTTTACTTAGGATAGCTTTCGTCAAACTAGTAAGTCGCGACTTCGATCTTAGCGAATGTTTGTAACGCCATCTCCTGCAACAGTCCGCAATCGAAGTACAAATTCAAGTACCTTTTGAAGCCAATTAGTATCTTTCCAGTTCTTCAATAAGGTTCGATCAAAAAACAAATCATGGTTAGAAACGTTGTCTTTGTTGAGCCCAATACTCAGTTCCATTGAAGGAAACAACAACACGAGATTTATTTTGCACGTGTCTATGGCTACTTTAACGAGGAACCCCAAATTACGACCTGACTAAGTGCAAGCCTTACATGGCTCGTTCGCTGACTCTTGCTGATGAACCCTTGTTGACGATTATAACCCAACTCGTAAATGACATGGAACGCCTGTTGAAACGACCCTTCAGCGCCGCACCCCTCTGTCATTGTGCGCTCTGCGGCTCCACCTCCGCCAGGCCGGCAATCTTCTCCGCTTCCTCCCACAGTTCCTTGGCCAGCGCTCTGTCCCGGGAAGTGGGGGCGGGCCGCACCTCGCGGACCTGCACCCACAGCCGGCCAAGCTCAAGTCCAAATGACACGCTTTCCGGTCATGTAACCCGCAGTGACTGCGTATATGGCATTGAAGATGTAACTCTCCGATTCATGCACATTGCGACTGAATGCCTCGTACTTTCGACCCGCGACTTTTCTCCCTACAATAAACCGAGCGGTGGCAAACAACAACCTTCGGACTTCAAGTTCAGCCACTCTCCATGCTGCACAAACCCTCTCTCACCCGGTCTGGACTGCTGTTCTCTACTTCAGGATGTGCGGCTCTGCAACGCGAGCGTTGTCGTGCACATCCCCGTCGCCTGCGCTACAGCACGCCGAGCTCGTGGCTCACCTCGCCGTTGAAGCGACCTCGCGATATCCACCGCACGGGCCAGTCAAGACTGGACAACACCAGGGCAATGGGCGCCGTCAGAACCGCGCGCTCCAGCGGCGCCAGGCCGGGGAAGCTGCTGCTCAGGGGGTGGGCCGTCAACTGCGGAGAACGAGGGCCGGGGCAGAGTCAGCCCCGACGGATTGCTCAGGGCCGGCCAGCCCCTGTTGCCAACCGGGCCTCCTGAAGGTCACCCATGCACGACGCTGCCAGTCACTGAACCAGCTCCTATGTTCCAAGGGGGGGCGGGTGTGGAGAATGGCGTACAAAGTTCCTAACCTCAAAGAACTTCCCAATCTCGGGACAGACGACACCTGTGGGACTCCGCCCGGCGCGAATGCAGAATCTGACCCCTTAGAATCGCGTCGAACGGATCCAATCGTATGATGACTTTCACTGGGAGCTCGCGTAAAAGACGCCGACATTGTAACAGGGGTTCCAACCTAGGGCAGAATTGAGGCCCCTACGGGTGTTTCCTGAGATCGGGAATGTGTCGAGATCCGAAACCTCAGATCGAGTTTCGTACGCTATTCTCCGAACCCGCCCTCCAAGGGTACCCATTTCCCCGGTGATGTGCCGTTCAAAAGAGACGACGAATCACTGCTAGCCTTCGGGGCCACCTGCGGAAGGAGCGTGGTGACATCTGTGCCCATGCATCGAGGAAGTGGGTATCCGCCCCCGAGAGCCGCCGTCCCTCACCAGCTTGGAAGCGAAGAAGCCTTTGGCAAAGAAGCGCCCCTCGGCGTCCGGGCCCCCCAGGCTCGGCTTCCAGGGCCGAACTTTCCGATTGGGCGCCACGGCGGCATGGTTCACCGCGATCGCCCCGTCCTCCGGAGGCCCGTAGATCGACTGCAACGCGCATGTCTCTGACTCGGTTCAAAAAGACCTACGGCGTTCTTGCGATCCAACATAAGGAGAGCAGAGCCGGGTTACTCTGCAGGTCGATGCCTAAGACCGATTGCTGCAACCAATCCGGGACAAGTCTCAGGTGCACGAACTGCACACTCTCTGAGCCAGCGGAAACAAACTCGCGCTTTGTCAAGGTTGAGCAACAGTTGAAGCAGGGGAGTGGGCCGAGCTAGCTGTGGGCAACGAGCAGCGGTGGTGGGCTTGCCTTGAGGAGCCAGGAGCCAGGGGGGCGATCCCAGACGGAGCCGCGCCAGACCCGGGTGTACACGGAGCCTGAGAGAGCAGGCGGCCGGCTTAAATCATAGGGGCGGACTCATTATGACGAAAGGCCTGCGCAGAGCACGAGAACTCTTCGCAACCAGCCCGCAGACCACGTCAACGACGTGCCTCGAACCAGCATGCTACAGTGCTGCCCCTAGCCGAGTGGGCTGGTCGAAGACTGTGCACTTGAGCCACAGCGACATGGAGGGCGGTGCTCACCTGGGTCGACCGCGGAGCTTTCGATGGCCTTGCCTGCAACCAACGAGGCCCATACAACGGGTCAATCTCGCGGACATAAGCACATTGATGCCAGGAGCACGGGACCACTTGTGCTGGTGCGAGGAAGACGGGACCGGGCATGCATAGCAACATCTGGAACGAAGGCTCGGCCTGTCAATCGGAGAATTGAGGACACCAGGTGTAAGCACGCGCGCTGAGTAGCATGCGAATAACACCCTCAGCACCCCAGCCCATCAATGAGAGCAGGCAGAGGAACAATTTCGACAGCTCGGCAGACGCCATGTGGCCCCTATCTTTGGCGGGGTGCTCACCGCCCCAGCGTCGCTGCAGCTCGTGCGTGAAGAGCACGTTGGCCAGCTTCGTGTTGGTGTAGTTCCCGTGCTTGAAGTCGCGCAGAAACTTGTCCTGCACCATATGGACGCTATTCGAATTAAGCACAACGCTGACATCCCGTCTGGAGCGCCCCTCCCACGAGCGGTGACCGAGCCCGTCGATACTGTTCACGCAGGATAATTGTTAGCCTTGGTCTGGCTCCCACTCAAGAGTATGAAGAAAAGTCAGGCGGGCGACTCAAGCCTCTCAAAATGCTCTGCGACGATGATGACGCTCCTCTTCTGCCAGAAAGCTTCACAGTGCGCTGGCAAGCCGTCTTGCTACCGACTTCAAGATCTGGTCGCACTCCAATCAGGATTTAAGCAAATGTTGTTCGGCAACCGACAGACGCTTTCGAACGTGAAAGTGGTCATCCAATGCCTCAAGACTTCTCGCTCACCGCGCTTGTGATGCTCGCCATTCGATGCATCACTGAGCTCACGTTCACAACCTGCATGGTGGGAATGTTTGTGCGGTTCGGGTTAGCGGCAGGGACGAGCTGGCAAAACATTGACGAAGGAGGGTGATCGACCTAGCAACTTAGCAATTTCCAATCCTTGGAACACAGCCATCGATTTCGAGGGCTGATTGGACGGCCCTGGCGAACTCTGTCCACTGAAAGGCTTCTCGAATGTCAAGAGGTCCCATTACATCTCACGACTACTTCTGCTGATGTGTCTTCAACAAATCTTGGAGGTGTGCCAGGTTCGCGCCACTTGGAGCCTCAACGACCTCCTACAATCGAATGTGACCAGATCTTGCCTGACATACTGCCCTGTGCGACATGAACAAGCAAATAGGCCCCTCCAATCAGGCGCACCGCATACTCGCAGATGGTCACTCACTTTCGAGGGGGCCCCCTGTGTAAGCTCGTCCTCCAGGAGGCGGGTCAGCATGTAGGGCCCTAGAAAGTTGACCTGGGCGGAGCCCCCCACACCTTGCTCCGTGTACCACTCACGGCTCAGGACCGCTCCAGCGTTGTTGACCTGCGGGGGACAGACTAGGTAGTGTCGGAGTGCGCGGCATGGGCTCGACCTGATGAAAGCTAGATCCACAGCTGGCCATGACTTTGAAAAAGGCACATTGCTGCAGCTTGAGAACAGATCTGGTTTCCACCAACCGGCAGATAGGGCAGAAAGCAAATCAACCGTTTTGCGAGGCACCTCACTAGGATGTGCAAGGGCCGCTTCTTCTCCTTGAATTTGGTTGCAAAATCGCGTATCGAGGCCAGCGTTCGCAGGTCCAGCAGCATCGCTTCCACGTCCGCACCGGGCACTGCCTGCACAAGGGTACCAGGCAACACGTTAGCAACCACTGGCAGCTAAGGAGGTTTGCCCTTCAAGTTGTAGCCACCATTTCTGCAAGACATTTCTCATCAAGGTGCTAGCCATTAACTGATACTGGTCTTGAGCAGAGATGACAAAATTGTCAACCGAATATGGAACACTGGGGGCACAGGCGATGGCGCTGACCTCCCGGATGTCTGCGGCGGCCTCGAGGCCCCTGTCTGCGCTGCGGCACCCCAAGATGACAGATGCGCCCTCACCCGCCAGGAATTTGGCAGTCTCTCTGAACATGACATCAACAGGGATTTGGACATGACGACACCAGGAAGATGCATGAAAGGAAAGCAAGAATAACCAAGGACATACAAGCAGAGGGGATTAGGCAGCAAGGGCTGTGTACACGCAGGCTGGAACAAATGTAGAGGGTGATTGGTGATGCAGAGACCAGATCAACAAAAGCCTTGAACACTCAGTTAATTGCAAGAAATAATCACAAGAAACCCCCTGCACCATATAAACTTACTTGCCCAGCCCCGAGTTTGCACCTGCACAGATGCGTCACACGGGCAGTTGCTTAGCGGGCATGTATAGTGTAAGCTGTGTCTTGATGCATGGGTGGTGGAAGGTTCATTGGGCAGCTGCACAATTGTGATGGGGTTGCCCCTGTAGCGCATCATTGCTGATCAGCATTACTGGTGTTTTCTTAATGCCCCATGCTCCAGTGGGAAAAATCAGAGGGCCAATGTTGCCGCAACTTCCTCATCCCGCTGATTATGCATTCTTTGTCAGGGACCTTCGTGAGCAGCAGGCAATGCTGGCAGACGCTGTTTAATAATGTCTGAGACGTCAATTACAATGCCACGCGCATGGCGGGCAGCCCTTGCACCCGAAGCGCACCTGTCACAATTGCCACCTTCCCATCCAATCGTTTCTTCAGGTTCACCAGCTGCTCCTTATCCTCAGACGAACCCATCGTGCTTCTGCCAACGACCTCGAAACGACCTCGAGATGGCCCCTGACACCAGCTGGGACGCAGCAATACCTGACGGTGATGGCTGGAACTTGAACTTGAAGAGCTGTGCGTCCTGCGCTTCTGAACGACCTCAGGCAAGGCTCGCCCAGACTCGGACTCGGAGTCTTCTTCGAAACTTCCAAGCATTGCATGCCTCACTCATTCTGCTCCCTCGGAATTGTTGTCAAAAAGCTGGGACAACCGGTATGGCGGCGGTCGGAGCAACTGTGGTTCCGATCCCAGTGAAGCTTCGTATATACTTGTGCCAGAGTGTTGCGAACACCGGCATTCCGCCGGGAAACAACGGCAGTGGTTCTGGCGCCAAGGAAGCGGGAAACCTTCAAATTTCTTCGTCATCAGGCCCAGCCGCCAGCGCTGTGGCAGCCCATGCCATTGCAACCCAGACTCACGGTCCGTATCGAGAAAAACCCTCGTAAAGCCATTTTGGTTTTACGAGCAAATCGTTCGATGTCCGTAGATCCGTATTGGTCAAATTTATCGTATTCGCTAGGGCCATATTGGAGGATTTGCTCGATACGCAGAATGCCCTATCGAGCAATTTGCTCGATTTTTGGACCGAGGCGCCTAGATCTCCGGTACTTTCAGGGGTCGGTCCGGACGATCTCCGCCGTCGATCCAGGTGACCGCCGCGACCCACAACATCGGTCCACACGACCGCCAGGATCGCGGTACATAAAGGACGGTACCCCTATGGATGGTTGGTCGGGGCGGCGGGCGGCTGCAACTCCCCGGGGACACCGGACCCTTCCCCTCTAGACTGGTAGTTTAGGGACCGTGGCACCCGAGAATCAACCGGGCCCTCCCTGTGACATTAGGGTCTCGCGGGCAACCGGCGAACAACCGAGCAACTACCTGGGGCAGCCGGGCATTCCCGCCTTAGGGTTACACCACTGCGAGTGACAACCGGGCAAGTACTTTTTGTTTTAGTGTGTGCCCGGGGCTTTTCAAAAATCGAGACTTTTTCCCAATAGGCGCTACCAGAAAACGAGCAATTTGATCGATACACGGCCGGCCGTATCGAGCAATTTGTTCAATATGCTTCCGATGGCTTTACGAGAGGTCTGGGTTGCCATTGCCATTGGCCCATTGCCGAATGGGCAGGTTGAGGTTGAACTTGAAGCGGCGCCCAGGCTGCGGCACCATCATTTGACGTCGAGGTTTGGAAGTGACGATCGGTGCTCCGCTTGTGCTTGTCGTTCTGGCCCGCTCCTCTTTCGGGCACATTCGGAGCAAGTGACCTTGGCAGGGTGGCAGCTTCAAGGCTGGGACATGGATCGCTGTGCACGCAGCAGCCACAGATGATATTCTGGGCCTATTCTGGGGCAGTTGTCTGCCTTTATGCAATACAGCAGGGTGTTCCCGAAGCGTGAAGATTCAAGGAAGACCGCAAGGCGCACATGTGAACTTCAACAAATTTTATCACTGTTCACAATCTGACAGGTAAATACATATCTCCTTGCATTAGAAATTCTGTTGGCCATAGCGGCTGCAGACACCACCACGACCCAGTACATGTGGTACCAAGGTCATTCTGCAAGCCGATTGTAGAATTATTGCTGGCAAGCGGTCAAGGACGTTTGCAGATGACTGCCAGTTGAGTCTGTCCAAGCACGAGCTGTAGAGAGGTTCATAGGGCCATGGTCCACGGTGCACTCCTCTTTGTATCTAAGAAAAAAGCAAAGCCCCATGTTCAGGGACTTTTGCACCACAACTACCTCAACAGGAAAGTTTTCTGATATTCTATGCTTTCAAGACTGTGGATTGTCTGGAACCGCATGGACTCCAAACCGCGTGAAGGTTTTGGCCGCCTGCCTCACCTGATCGTGACATGGACCTGCCGTCAAGCAGACGGAAGCAAGAGAATGCGATGAATCAACTAGGGCTTTACAAGCGTCACACAATTGGGCCTTTTGCCAATCTACCTGCTCCTGACTATACCTGTTACGGCTGGTGTGATTCAAGATGGCATTCTGGACAAAAAGTGAGTAGACATCCTTCTGTCACCCATGCTTTCTTGCTGCAGGCCTGGCAGTGGGACAGGGTAGGCCAGGATGCAGGCAGCAGCTGCGCGCACGTACACGTACAAGGTGAAGTGCCAGGAGAACAGCACCCTGCACGACCTGCTCCAGGAGAAAAGGCAGGAGTACGAGGAGGAGGGCAAGGAGAACCTGGTCAGGGCTTTTGCAAATGCAGCAAAGTCCATCCGCAACCATCCCGTGCCAATCACAACCAAGGGGCAATTTGCAGAGGTTAAGTGAGTGTCATTCTTGTTTGCGTCGAGAAACGTTGAGAGGGCCGTGCATTAGCAGCTCAACAAACATGCAACAGAACAGCCGCGCTTCACTGTTCCTGGAGTTTGCTCTTCTTCTGAGAAGAGTGCCAGAATTGTACGTCAGTCAGGGGATGACAGTTGGGGTTACCCTCTATTTAACCGGACATGGAGAAGCAAAAGTAGGCAAGGACTTGCACTGCAAGTTTGGAACAAGTTTGTAGACTCCCCACGTTTGTGAGGTCACCCTTTTTAGTTGCCAACATCTTTTCGCCCAAAAACGGGCTAAAACCTCATCACTCACATGTTTTGTTATGTGTAAAATTGAGCCTACTTGCTCTGGTTGCTTGAGTTTTCGCCCGGCCTCAAGTCGCTCTTTGCGCACTGTCAGTGTGCCTAAAACCACTCGAAAGCTTGACAACCCTTGGCTGCCTACCATCCGCAGGCATGTTGGACCCTTCGTCCTGAAGAAGGTTGGAGGCCACTTTGCACAAGGAGCAGAGGCCGGCAATGGCCAAGGGCATGGCCCAGAAGAAGGACCTCCTGGTCAGCCAATGCTCCTTCTCTGAACCTAGACTGATGCGTGCTTGCGCTCCAAGATCCCAAGAGGAGCTCACCACTTAGAAATTGAGCTAGCAGGTTTTGCATCTCTGGAGAAACAGTGCACTTTTAATGTGCACTTTCGAGAACTTGTCTGAAAAGGCCTGCCATGTTTTCACTCATACTTTGTCTGCTGCAAAGTGGGCATAGGATCATCCTCAGCCTTATGTCTAGAACCGTCCCCTCCCCTTCTGTGCAGCAAAAAAGCGAAAAACAGCACCATATGTGCCGAAACTCAACTCGGCCCCTTACGCCCTTCTCATCACAATGTACAGGTGCGCAGCTATATACTCTTCTCAAGTGTCCAAAAGATTGGTTTATCTTTGCTTATCGAATTTGCGACAGGATGAACAGGCTGGTCCAGTGATGTGCGCTTTTGCACACCTCCAGACTTCCATTTGGTCAGCCAACGCAGTGAAGATGCTAAGCTAAACTCCAGAGTTCCTCGTTCTGCAGAGCCTTAGCAGAGGGAAAGGACGAGTACCGACGAGACGAACTTATACAGGATGCAGACAACAGCGGCCTGTCCGAGAAGACGATTGCGTATGTGCCCCTAACTTTCTCCATCTTAAGGTGTCGAGCTGCGTGGATAGCTTGCATCCGTTAGTCAAGATCCTGGCCACTGTGGTCATCGAATCCTCATCAATGATTATCGCAAGTGCCCTGGACGAAGTAGGATTCTCAACCGTTCCGACTTCTAGGATTCGCAGGAAGTAGAACTCTCCGAATGTTGATGGGCAAACGGAGGCTCGAGCAGGCGAGAAAAGTGGCAGCAGCAGTGGCTTATACGCTCTGCAAAGTCCGGTTGTCCGAGATGCTGGCAGCAAAGATGAGCGATTCGCCTAGATCCCCTGTACAGAATGTCGTTTGGTTCGCATACAGGAATGAAGTCTAAGTCAGCCCGCTAGACATTCCACCCTTCCCCTCTCAGCCTGGACCCGCTCAATGGTCAAGCGGGGCGGAGGACGACCCACACCAACCAGGACTACTACTCTGGGTGGACGTCCATGAGCAAGCAACTGATCGCTAAAGGACTCGTCCTGAAGCAAGGGAACCCCCCCAAGTGAGTGCACAAATGTGCCCAGCGAGCCAGAGACCAGAAGGAATTCATGAGAGCTGCAAAAGCAGTTATTGAGTAGCATGTCCGAGGTGGACTGAAGGTCGAGGGCGTGCCCTCTTCCCTTCCCAGCTTTGCAACGGTGCTGCTTTGCATACAGATTCAGATGTTAACCTCGTCCTTTCAAGTCCGAGACTATTACTCTTTTTGCCCGATCATGCCCACTGAACAGTCACACCTGCAGAATCCTTTTCTGCCGGCGACGGCTATGCCATGCAAGTTACTGGCCCATGCCTGCAGGTACATTCTCACGGAGTACGGCGAAGAGACGGCCCGGGAGTGCCTCCAGCGATCCAACCTGGCTGACCCGCTCCCCGCCGGTCCTGCTGGAGCCGCTCCCCGTCCCACTCCTGCCCCTGGCCCCCGCCCTCCTGCCGGCCCGCCTCCTCCCGCTGCCCCTAAGAACGCCCGTGCCGCGGCTGCTGCAGCTGCTGAGGCGCGCATGGCCAGGAACGCCGACGCTGGTGGCGCAGGGCCGTCGACTGCCGCGGCCGGCGGTTCTCGGCCGGACCGACGACGAGATGCAGTGGACACTGCGGGGAACCGGCAGCAAAAGGGTGGAGCGGCGGGAGCAGGAGGGGCTGGGGCGGCGGGGTTCCGGGGCCTGGTGGCGGAAAGGCCGGACCTGCAGAGAATGGGGGCGGAGCGGGAGCCGAACGAAGCTGACGGGGGGCACGAGGAGGAAGGAGGCACCGAGTCAGACTTCGAGGAGCTGGACGGCTGGCCCGCAGCAAGTCCCACAGACGCTGTGCCAGTGATTGGAGATGACGTTGTGCAAAAGGTGAGGCCTTCTTGCAAGGAGAGTGCTGCTTCCTGACTTGAGCTCATGCCCGTCCGGTACGCTCGTCAATTGCCTATCCGCTCCTCACAGGACCTCACCAATGTTGAGCAGAAGCTCGTTCGTTCGGGACGTCACCAAAGCTATGTAAGACTGAGCCGCCAAAAGCGTCCATGTCTCAGATCGTTTGCCGTCTTTCCTGGGATGCTGTGGCTTTCCGACTTCCTCGGGCGGTGGGATGAAATTGTCTTCCTACCCTTAGGATCTAAAAGAAAGACGAAGCCCATCATTCTAGTCAACCACGAGCCGACTGCCCCGCTCACCCCCGGCCTCTACGTGCAGCTGGTCAGCCTGGGCTTCTCGCCCGGCCAGGCCCGCACGGCACTGCACGCAACCCACGTTGCGGACCTGCCGGATAGCCCCTTGGTGGAGCAGGCCGCCAACTGGCTCCTTGAGAACGACAGCACCGACCGGCCCGCGCAACCTCAGTCCCCGGTGCGCCCCTCCTTCCAGGCGCGAATGGCCACAGCCGAGCCCCGGGAGAAGCGCACCGGGACAGTCAATGGTGCGGCAGCTCCGAGGGCCGCGGTCAGGGAACGGCAAGGAAGGCCGGGAAGCGCAGCTGGCGGGCAGGGCGCGGCCCGAGCTCCGGGGAGACCGCCCACTGCGCCCACGCAGCGAGCGGCACCAGCCCGCACCGCGGGGCAGTCTGGAGCGGGACCGTCGGGCACCGCAGACAGGCGAGATGCAGGTAGGCCGGTGACTCTTCGGCGCGGAGGAGTCCAGCCACGTAGTAGCGACGACTGTCGTCAGTCGAAGCTCCTAAAAGAGCGTCGTTTTTCTCTAAAACGTCAGCCTTCACCGACGAAAACCTCCGTGCTTGCATTGGATGCACGACGCGCTTTTCCAGTAGTAGTACCGTGGGTGACTGTAATTGGGCCATCGCTTCTTGCACGTCGCCGCCCACAAGTTAGCGCGTTCCCGAGGTTGTTGATCTCGAGCGCCATGCCTTCTTGCCAGATAAAACACTCTCCCGTGGCATTGTTTGGACGTGTTTCCATGATTCTGCTCGTCAATCTTCCCCAACCACTGCCATTCAATGCCGTCCTGCAATGAGGAGCTTTTGCTGCTTGAGCAGCAGGATGGAGGAGGCGCCTGCTATGCAACCAGTCAGGGCAGCTCAGCTAGTCAGACCTTGAGGCCTTCGACACGAAAGCCAGTTTTTCCTCCGTTTCCCACCTGCTATTTTTCATTTACGACCAGCAATCCATGTCTACCACGCAAAGAATCCATCAACAGGCAAAATCGTCCATTCGAGCTTGGCCCTCTGAAGCAGGCACATTTTGCCTCCCTATGTCAACCCCGCTGGACCGTGTCCTCATCCCGCCGCCCTTTGCTTTGTCCATTCCTTGACAGGCGGCCCCTCCAAGCCTGCTGCACCCCTGGCGGGCGGCGCCGTGCCGCTGGCGGTGCGCGTGCCCCCCCTCGCGGCGGGCGAGCGGTTCGATGCGCGGTACATGGTGGTGTGCCTGGTGGACCACCGCGAGTTCCTGGTCCGCAAGCTGAGCTCCGGGGACGTGCTGGCCGCCTTTGCTGCGCACGGCCTGCACGCGGACGTGCGCAACCTGGAGCTGGGCGACTTCCTGTGGGTCGCCAAGGAGCGCGACGGCCCGGGCGAGTACGTGCTGGACTACGTGTGCGAGCGCAAGCGCGTGGACGACCTGAGTCTTAGCATACAAAGCAGCAGGTGCGCGACGCGCGCTTGTACACTGGTACCGGCCATGTCCGACTGGGGGCTCCTACTGTTACAGACAGTTCTCCGAGCTGTAAGGGCTGGCCGCATGGTCCTTAGCAATGCTGGCTTCCTTGCAGTGCGTAGTTCAACAAGGGATTTGGGGAGCCCGCTCTTGCACCCCGCTTCGAGAGACGGCTTTTGCCCGCTCGCAATTTTCGGAGCCCCACGTGCCCCGCCCCTCTGTGTGCGCAGGTACCAGCGGCAGAAACACTTTCTGGACACGTGCGGGCTGCGGCGGCGCATCTACCTGCTGGAGGACGACGCGGACAAGATGGACGACCACGTGCGCATCAAGACGGCGTGCATCAACACGGAGCTCGTCAACGGCTTCGACGTGCAGCGCACCGCCGACTCGCGCGACACGCTGCGCCGCCTGGTCACGCTCACGGCCGCCATCCGGGACAAGCTGCAGCACCGTACCGGGGAAGCGCCGAACTCCCGGAAGGAGCCGCTGCCCACCTTCGCGGACTTCGACCGGCGGGCCAAGGCGTCGAGGCGGCGCACCGTGAAGGACCTGTGGGGGCTCATGCTGACGCAGGTCGGCGGCATTGGGAGCGACAGCGCAAATGTCATCATGCAGCAGTACCCCACCGCCGGCCAGCTGTATGAAGCATACCGCAAACTGGTGAGGCCTACAAAAGGGTGTCAGCCTGACCACAGCCACTCCTTGGAACAACGCATATGCTCACTTCTCTGCTCTTGTCTCTGCCTCCGGTTCGGCCCATTAGGTTTGCCGAAACTTTTTGATACTTGCTGGTACTTACACTGACGTAGGCTATCTCGGACAGATAGTGCGGACACCACTATCTGCGCCCTTCGTTACGCCCTAGGTACTGCGATCTATTGTCGGCTCAGTTTCACACCTCCCAACTGTTTGACCACAAGGGTTCCATTTTTACCTCCGCAGCAGAAAAGTTTGATTTGTTGAGAAGCTCTCTTATCCAGAATTACCGTCGTATTTCAATACAGGACGGGAAGCCGCAAGTGATGTCACAACAGCTCGTGGCCAAATTTGTTCGAAACGCAGGCGGTTTGAAAGTTGGGAATAAGGCGAGTGAGAATCTGTTCAAATTCATGTTCGATCCAACTCCTCCAGAGGATTCGCCAGAGGATGACAAGTAGATTTGGCAGCTTGGTCAGAGCAGACGTGCGTCCAAAGTAGAGGCTTCATCCAATCAGCATGTAAGAAGAGAGCAAATGCACAGAGAATCGTGACGGCAGTTCGCCGAAGTCTGTTGCTTAACGGAAGCCTGTGTCTTGCTTACGTACCCAAGAAGGGCGAGTTTTCTAGTAAACGTTAAAATCGAACAGAAAAGGATATGCAAATTCGTGTAAAGTGGGTGATCGGGAAGTGTTCAGGCAGAGTCAGACCAGATGCTATATAAGCTTGTGTTGTTGATTGATTTCGGACTTCCAAAGGACCTATCGTTATGTCTGGTGAAAGCTAGCATTCTTTTTTCGAGCTTCTAAGAAACTCGTACCAGGACATATGACGTTATACGATTGAATGGCCATCTTATCCCTGCCAACGTCACAGCAGCTGCAGTCTTTCCAAAAAGTGAAATACTTTTCGTGAGAACAATGTACAGGAATGTTTTTACAGTGCAGACACAGCGGCTTTGCGGAATTGGAACGGTGTCATTTCAATCGCTTGCCGCCCAGGACTCCATATGGAGACAAGGAATGCATGTGCACATGCAATCGGACATACATATGGATTCGACGAAATCTATTCACTCATGCGAAGCCCACCTAGGCAATTTGGATGTAGATTTAAGTTGATCGAGTTGGAGTGCTTTTTTTCTAGCTTTCAATCTGCAGCTACCTAACTGTATGATTATAGTGTATTGCCACAATGGCGTGCTTTACTCGTTCAAATAAGACCATGACTGCACATACATATGTGTTTGGCCAACTCTCTCAGGCAGATCATCGGATGCATGTGCATTAGAGTTGCGACTCTGTCGCATTGGGCATGCATGGCACGACAAACATCCACACATGCTATGGCACCTCTGTGCCTTACAAATGTTCGGCCTGCAATTGCTCAATGTATATCCATGGTGGCAAATGCGGTAATCCGTGCCTACATTCATGTAGAGTCGTACAAGGTGACCAGAAGCCAAAGTCGTCTGACATCAATCAAACTTGAAGCAATGTGGCCTGGAAGCAAGCGCTGAGATACATGAGCAAATTTCGCCCGCAAGGAGGATACCGAAGAGAGGGAAACAGAGAAAACAGAAAGCTAACCCGCTCAAGAATCGTGTCCCATGGCGGTGCCTGCTTCAATGTGAGCCGTGAAAGAACCTTGAAAACTTTCTTCCCCTCAACAAGAGCTTTGATGAGACAGAGTTAAAGCCTTCAAGACAAGGACCCAAGGCAAGCAGATTACCCACTCTCAACAACAAATGTTTGGTGACTGTACAAAGGGCGAAGCGACCATCCCGGTCTCAAGAAATTGGAGCAGGCATATTGGCGTGCATCTGGCCCAGCAGCTCCGTCAGTCGCATGTGGCAAGGTTCGTCACTCCTCCTGCCTGGCCGCCTGTACCGAACCCTGGTCACATGCTCACCGCCGCAAACGGAGGTCGTAGCCACCAACTCGTAATACTGCACAGAAAGAACGAAAATCTTGCCTGAGAATGCAGGGAAGCACAAAACCGCTGAGACAATACGTCTGAGGATTGCAGGGCACTTGCTATGCTGCAAAAGAAGACTTTATTTGCAGGTGACAGATGTATACAAGACGCAACCACAGGGTAGAGCGTGAGTTAAGACATTCAGGCCAGCCACAGTGGGCCCAGGAGACCCTAAATGCTCAATAACAAAACACGCCCGTCGGTAGCTCCTTCTTCCCAAATTCTACAACCGTTCTTTGATAGACAATCTTCTGTAATGTAATGGCCAATCTTTATTTGTTACGTCCAGGCCCGTACTACGGTACACCCAGGCCTGTCAGGCGAGCAAAGGGACCTTCCTCAAACCTCCAGATCAGTTCCTGGCCTGTTCCAGCGAGGCTGCGACAGGAGTCTCGCCGGTCCCCCTCACCTGGCACACCCCATGCAGCATGAGCCGGTGGAACGCATCGTCCAGCTGCATTTCCAGGTCGTCGCAGGCGCCTGCTCCCTCTTCCAGGCCCGCGTCTGCGTACGCGCCCACTGCCGCATCCATCTCGTGCAGGAGTGGCCAGTCCGCCCCTCGACGCAGGGCCTCCCGCAGCCGCCGCTCCACCGCCTTCCACCGCCGCTGAGCCACAGCCAACGAAGTGACCAGCTTGGCTGCAGAGGGGGGGGCAGCACCCCGGAGGAAGGAGTCCTGACAAGAAGAGGATGAGTCATCGAGCTTCCGAGACAAAAGATGTCAAGATTTGTAAAATGCCTCCAAGGCTTGTATTAAAGCCAGCGCCTTTTCTCAAGTCAACACCAAGAAAGCTGCAGACCATTAAAATCAACCCTTGGATTTTAATGGTGACAACTGCTAGGTCGAAAGCCTTTGAACTGGGGCTGAGTTGTCTGACTAATTGTGGCTGCATGGTAAGTCTCAACAGAGACGACCAGACGGGCAACAGGTTTCTGCCTGCGAGACTTCCCAATCATGTTTCTCAACCTTTCAATAAATACGGAGAGTCCCTTTCTTCAGAGGCTCTCCAAGAGTCATGCAGTGATGAAGTCTGCCATGTGCTACCTACGAAGGGATAATGACAGCGGCAGCGACAGCGAGCTCCCAGAGCAACGAGGAGGCCAACTTGACCACCTCTCACTTTAGCGACGTAGTACTAATTCCTTCACTGGGCACAACCACTGACGAGGACGCGCAAGTGGGGAGGAGACTGCGAACTGAATCTTTCCTATACATATGAATGTTCCAAGTTCGTACCCCTCACAAGCAAAACCAGCATTCTACCTCACCTCGTAGCCCTATGCGGGCCTGTGCATGCCACCCTATCAGCATCCAAACAACGGTTAGCCCTGCTGATCCTAGCCTTTCCGCACCTGCATGTCCATGTCCACTTGGCGGAATGGCTCCCATGCTCTGGCCGCCTCATTGTCCGCGGTGGCCTCCGTGATCCTGGCCAGGACGGTGGCCTGCACCTCCCCAAAGGGCGGGGGCGCATACAGCATGGCCATCTGGTCCGCATCCAGGGGCCCTGCCAAGTCCTGCAGCAGCTTCTCGTTTGCATACCGCCGGAAGGCCCGCTTGCCAAGCTGCATCACAAAACCGCCCAACACTCAGCGCCACAAAGCAAGGTTCTGAAACCTCAACAATCATTAGAAGCAACCTTCTTGGACGGTGGATCATAGCTTCTCAAATGACTTAGCAGACATGAGCCAGCTTGATCTCCTCCCTTCCTACACAAGGACCAGCCTCTCTAACTGCATAACAACCAAAGGTTTTGTGCCCAATCTCCAAATCATGCGCCCGATCGTCTGCAAAGCGGGCGCAACCAGCCCTACGTTGTTTACAAGCAACCCGGGTGACCTTACCAGGAAGTCCAACCTCCTCTCCTCCTCCGCTTCCGCCCTTGCAGCCATGCTGGTCGACCCAGACGCCCCTTTGCGCTTGTGCCCCTTCCTTCGCCGGCCTTCTTGTGGATCCACATCTGCCGCCCAAAGCTGCGCCAGGCTCGACGTCATCAGGAAGGGGCCGCGCATTTCCTCCATGCTGAACAGAGACCGACCTGCGTCCAGGAAGCACTCAAATCTGAACAACTAACCATCTGATGAACGGCATAAAAAGAGCCAAGCACAAAGCGCCACGTGTCCCCCCCTTCCGGCAAGGCTCGCTGCCGCGCCGCGCCACGGTCGCCTGAAAGTCCAGCGGGCAGTCGAACCGGGCTATTAACCGAGCGCCATTTCGGGCCGGAGACTCGCTGAGTCAGTTAAAACCCAGTGAGTTTGCCAGGGTGGCTGGGCCGTCCGATCGTGTTACTGGAATCCGGTTAGCCTTAACTATTGACATCAGGCTAGTGATTGCAGGGATGGCCACCCCTTCCCTTGCAGCTCCGCGGGGTAGCGGCGCACTTTGAGGGGGGGCGCTGTCCTGGGGGCTTCACCACGCATCCTTCGCCATGACGCCAACGTACTCGCCCAGCGTGCACTTTAACATCTGCTTGACGACGCCCTTGCCATTCCCTGTATGAAGAGCATTCACAGAGTGTGGTCAGATGATGAAGCCCTGGAAGTAATTTGATATGCCAGAGAACACGTAGAGCACTCAAACCAATATCCGCCAACGACTTTCAATGTGACGGATTGTCCGGCGGGTCATGCAGTCAATTCTCTCCGAGTCCCAGACTGGAGTAGGTACATGAAAAGAAGCCGTGCAGAAAGGGTGGCAGGAGTGAGAGAGCTGCCTCTGCCACTGAGAAGGATGTCACTTTTTCCATCGGATTCTGAGGAGGGAGCCGTCAATTCACTATTAAAGCCGAAGGAGAAGCAGCCGATGGCTACAAAGGCGTTACCCAAGGAGGGATCCTTTTTGTTGTGTGCCAAGGACGAGGTCACAGGGGAGCAGCTCACTGTTCGAGTTAGGGCCGATAGGATTGATGCGGGGCGGGCGGAGGAGTTGTTGGAGTCTGAGTACAGCGAATTTTACTCAGAACCTGAGGTCGGGGCTCCTTTCTCACTGTCATGCCATTCAGACATCGCATTTGAGATAGTTCAAACTGTGTGCTGTTCTACCTTCTTTGTCGCACTTTAGCAGATTGCCTTTGTCCTTACTTGCCAGTCACTTTCCAATTCCGCTCATGAAAGTTGTTGATCATACCTGCGCCATTGAATCTTGTTGGCATGGCATACTCAATACGGCTCAGCTTCTTGTGTGCAGGAATCGGGCCTGCCAGAAGAGGCTCTGGGTGGCATAGCGGGTGTGGTCGTACTCGATGTTGACACATGCTCGTCTGGACTCAAGAACTTTAAGCAGTGGCTGTGGAAGGGCATCAGCTCGCTGACTGGCTTGGATGAGGAGGAAAAGCGTGATCTGCGTCGACTTGCGAAAGACCTTGAGGTGGGTGCGTTATGCTTGCACGCAGCTGCACAGTAGAAAGGGTTTGAAATTGTAAGGGGCCTGGTTTGGACAAGGCGGGGTAAGTTTGATCAATGCTGAGAAGAGCAGCAGGCAAGCAAGCAGTAAAGTTCCACATACTTGTCCACACATGCGGCCAATAGAGGAAGCACTCAATTGTTTTGAGTCTCTCAAAGTATGCTGAGGCCCTTAGCATGTTTTTAGAGATTGCTGATCTGTTCTGGAGTGGCTGTGTCTGATTTCGTGCAATATCTGAATCTGAATTCGATTGTGTGCACTGTTACCACCAACCAGCTCGCTAGCAAGCACTTTTTGCAGCTGCAATGCATAACTTAGGGATACAAGACCAGTCTGGACATTTTAATGCTAGCCCATACCCGTAGTCTGCATGGATGTCTAGAGTTCTGCAGAAATTTGTTTGGTGCCCTGTTGAGCCACTTCATCTCCTTGCAGATGGGACAGCTGGAGCGCCAGCTTGCCAACAAGAAAGCGCGAGTCAGTGACGTTCTTCCAGTGCCAGTGCCCGAGGCGGGGGCGGCTGCGAGGGCCTTGTCTGAGCGCGACAACCATTCAGCCGCTGCTGCTGACGAGCAAGGTCATGACAGTCTGGTCACGGAGAAAATTGCCAAGGACCTGGATGGTGAATATGATTCCTATACTGCAGGTAAGAAGAGCTTGGAGAGTCATTTTGATAAGGGAGCAAGGGAAACTCATTTTCATAAGGGATCAAGGTTTCTTGTCTTGCTGCAGGCGCTTCTGACATCATAGAGACTAGTCCCTTGCTCATGTTTCCTTGCACTTTGCAATTTGGTCCAGGTTGTCCATTTCATAGGTTCTCCACTTGGCCAGAAGCGAAGCATAAGTGATCTACGGAAGGAGTCTGGTTCAAAGGTAACTCCCAACATTGCTCTTCTGCAGGGCTTGAAACAATTGTGCTCGGGTATACGCGTGCACTGAGTAAGCTGACCGTGGCGGAACTCCAGAGCTATTGCAAGGCATACAACATCAACCTCCACGTGACCAAGAAGGAGGACTCTAGGCACATCTTTACAAAGCGCTACTACACCAGCTTCGTCACCGCACCAGAGGCGGTGGAGCACTTTGAGGTTTCCAATGGGCAGCCACTCGTGGCGGGGAAAGAAGTCGAGCAGACGCTACCAGCTCTCAGGCGCTGGTGGCCGTACATGGAGAAGCATGGTGTGGTGAGATGCGTGCCCTTGAAACTTCAACAAGGGTCATTTCCTTGAGGGGTTCAAATGGGTTTGATGACTTGTTCCATCAAGGTACGTTAGAGCCAACTCTTTGGGGGAAACAAATAGCTCCGATAAGTTCTTCCATCTAAATGCATCAGAGAAGGCGGATTCATGGCTGAGATACTTGAAGGAGGCTGCAATATTTGGGAGATGCAGTTGTCTGTTCAGTGGATGTGGCCGATATAGGGACTGCTGCTCGTGCTCTCCCATGGCCGTTGATGACATGTAGACTGCTGCTTCTGACCAGTAGGCACCAGGACCGCCGATGTCTGCCTTTAGAGGTTTGCTGTCTGTCCTTGTATGCTTTCCTTTCTAATCAAGCAGCTCATGTTGTCGGGGTCGAAGCGGGAGACTCATCATCCCCAGCTGATGATGTGTCTGAGCTGTTGTTGGGGTTGATGTGTCACCTGCTTCTTAGTTCTTTGAAACATTTTATCGCTGCAAAAGCTTTTTGAATCGCTGCTTATTGCAATTCAATTGGAATCTAACAATCTCAGGTGGCCCTTCGCAGAAATTCTACGAGCCCCAAATCACCTCCCAGACGTCGGGCATTCAACTCCAGTCCGTCTTCCGCGCGAACCAAGGAGTTACGCCGCCTGTCACGCTCAGCGGAAGCCCTGACGTGATCTTGTCGGGAAGGCGGCGGGGTGATGATGGGGAGTGGCTGCGGCCGGCCATTTTTGATGATGAGGGCCACCGAACACCCCGGGAGGATGGAACACTGACGAACTGGAAGACTGCGCTTACGAAGGAGGAACTGCGGCTCGCGCTGGAGGAGTCGCCTGCTGTCATCGAGGCAAAACCAAGCGATTCGGCCCTGGCGGCGGCACAGGTAAGATCTGCTTTCAAGCAAGTGCAAGATCGGTACTTCGATGTCGTTGGTTGCATTTGGAAGGTCTTTGACATTGGGTAGTGTTTGTGGCAGTGCAGTCAACGGTTTTCGAGTTGGCACTTGTCTGACAATTCTGAGACAACATTTGTCTGACCGTGAACTTAGACTTGTTGTCATATGCTTCGAGGTCCTTAGGAGCGTTGCCTATAGTGGACTGGACGGCTTCATCGAACTTGTCGAAGTGAAGGCAGTATCTAATGAGCAACCAGCTTTCTCAGTTTGCGTACTGGCGTTTGCAGTTGTTTTCGGGAACAATGTGCGCAAACGCGTTCGCATCTGGACCGGTTATCATGGTGAGAACGGACTTCTTCCGGGAGTACGACATCTGCGCTCCGGAGGACCGCCACCTCACGCTTTACAGGGACTTGCCGGCCAATGTTGCTTTGCCGTTCATCATCAAGTGGCTCAAGACTCCGAAGCACCTGCTGCCGCATCGGTGCGCAGCGGGAAGGCTGTTCATATGTGGAGCCTTGATCGCGCTCGAACCGAAGCAAAGGAGACGGCATTAGTTGAGCAAAACAAGGCCCTAAAAGAGTACCTCAAATGATATTGGAGCCAGTGGTACAACGCGGCTTTTGCTTGGAGCATGTTCAGCGTTTTTGGCACGATTTGATTGGGAGCCTAGAAGTGAAACGGCTTGTACAATTGGCCCTCAAGGTCTGGCCATTTGATGTTCATGCCTGGCGGCCGCTTAGTCAATGACGTCAACAACCAAACACGTATTATGCACTGCGGTTGGTTGCATCAACCCTGTCCAAGTGTCCAGGCTTTGCCATCATTTTTGAACCGGCTTCACCAATAACATCATTAGTCGATTCAATTTTGATGTAATCCGCTACGATTGATTGCACGAACCCCATCCAAGTGTCCGAGCATTTGGAGGCAGCTTAGTCAATAACGTCAACAAACAAACACGTATTATACACTGCGGTTGATTGCACCAACCCTGCTCAAGTGTCCAAGCATTGCCATCATTTTTGAGGCGGCTTCACTACTGACATTGTCGCTCGATCCGTTTTCAGTGTTATCCGCTATGATTGATTGCATGAACCCCGTCCAAGTGTCCAAGCTTTTGCCGTGATTTTTGAGGCGGCTTCGTCGATGACGTAAGCAACTAAAACGGCCGGTACTGTGCGCTACGGTTGATTGTACGGACCCCGCCCAAATGTCCAAGCTTTTGCCATTATTTTTCGACCGGGCTTCACTGATGACGTCAGCAACCGAGCCAACAATCCATGCCCGGAGTCACCCGCTGCAATTGATTGCATCAACCTGTCCAAGTGTCCAAGCTTTTGCTATGATCTTTGAGGCGGCTTTGTTGATGACGTCAGCAAAACGTGTAGTATGCGGTACCGCTGACTGCACAGATCATGTCCAATTGTTCAAGCTTTTTGCCACTATTTTTCGAGCGGGATCAATGACCAGGTTTTGTTCGGCGACTCATTGAAGAAGTAACCGTTGCGAAAACAAGTACATTCATCCTAACAGTATTGGTCTATGTTCTAATTGTGATTTACTCGTATATATTCGTACTTAAGACCAAGATAACACGGTGTGCGCTTTGACGGGTCCTCGTCAAAGCGGCCTCCTCTCTTCGTCCTACAACTAACCATCTGTTGAACGGCATAAAAATCTGCCAGCCACAAAGCGCCGCGTGCCCCCCCTTTTCGGCGAGGCTCGCTGCCGCGCTGCACCAAGGTCGCCCCGAACACCTGCAGGGTCAGTGACAAGTTGGCACTGACCCAACTTCGGAACCCGCCACTGACCTGATAGCCTGATAACCCTATAGTTTCGTCGTCCGAACGAGCCTTTGCCGTCCAATTGCGAGCAGCGCGCGCAGATTCACTGACTGGGTCGTCACTGAGTCAGTGACTCGGACTCTGACTCAGAATCCATTGCCAGGGATGGATGGCCTTACGATATCGTGTCACTGAAGGGAAAGGACGACTCACCGTCCGATAAACCTTCAGGTGGTTGCAGAATATGAAAAAGGCGGGCCCGACTCGGCAGTCTCAGCCTGGTTCGACAACTTCTGGAAGCTTTAGTCAGCCATAATCTGAGTCAGCACTCGGAAGCTTCGAAGCTTGGAAGCTTCTGAGTCCAAGCATAGTCTAGAAAGAAAAGCGGATTCACGTAAGCAGAAGCAGAGCAGGGAGAGGTTCTTCAAGCACAACCTTACGTACGACTGGCCTAGCTGCTTGAAACATGGGTATTAATGTCGGATCTTTCATTCGAAGATAAGCATTCTCCAGACCTCATTTCAATCGAACGACGGCTCGGACAGTACTTTGGCAAGAGCTCACAATCTCGAATTCCGCCGTGGACGGGAGTCACGCTGTCCATCTAGAGGAACCCTCATCTACGAATCTGTCTTCGTGGACGGCTCGGACAGCACTTTCGCAGAGAGCTCGCAATCTCGAATTCCGCCTTGGACGGGAGTGCTGTCCATCTAGAGGAACTCAATCACGAATCTGCCTTGATAGACGGCGTGGACGGCTTGGACAGCACTTTGAAAGATGTCACAATCTTCATTCTTGATAGTTGTAGACGGGAGTGTTGTCGATCCAGAGAGAGGCTCATCTAGGAAATTGCCTCGATGGACAGCTTGGACGGCTCGGACAGCACTTTGGCACGGAGCTCAAAATATCGATTCCCGCCGTGGATGGCAGTGCTGTCCATCTAGAGGAACTCTCATTCACGAATTTGTCTTCATGGACGGCTCGAACGGCTCGGACAGCACTTTGGAAGAGTAGCTCATTCGTATTCTGTTTCCAGCTTCACCACCATGGAGAGCGATGGCGCAATGCTTTGGCTTGCAACCTACCAGGCTGTGGACTTTTAGGGTTCGAACGTACACGTGATGACGTTTTGCAATTGGTGCCTGGTATCTTTGGCTCATAGCCTGGATATTCCCAAGTCCACCTTGAACATTTGTTGGGATTGGCCGTCTGCTTCACGCACGTCCTGCCTTTCTGCCTAACTGCAAGACTGAAGAAACATTGGCCCTTTTTTGTGACAAGCCGCCTTGCATATACAACATGCCCTGAATCTACTATCGAATGCAGGGGTCGGAAAACTCTGGAAACCACTCGACATCGTCTGATGGTGACGATGCGAAGGTGCTGACGACGAGTCTTCTGAATCGAAGGACGAGGAGACTGCATCGGACAAGGAGATGCTGGACGACCTTTCACAGCCGGTTGATTCCACACATGACCATCGCCTTGCGGACCAAGAAAGAGAGATGGGAGCAAGTACGTTGGTGAGCCGGAGCCTACTCGAGTGCAGCTCAATTAGCGTCTCTATTCACGTATTTCTCTCTCACTGACAAGACTTTGGAATTAGCTCACGATCTTGACTTGGATCCTTCGATGGATAGTGATGCAGTCCATCTAGCTCATCTACCAATTCGTCTTCATTGACAGCTTGGACAGCTGAGCCAGCACTTTGAAAAGAGCTCACGAATCCGATTCTGGCCTCGATACCGGCCAGGAGCGGACGGGACTGCTGTCCATCTAGAGAAACTCTTAACTACGAACTTATCTTCATGGACAGCTTGGACGGCTCGGACAGCACTTTGGAAGTAGCTCATGATTTCGATTCGGCTTCGCCTCCGTCATTGGCCTTCGGAGGTTTAAATTGGACCCTGTGCTGTGGGCTCACAACTAAGTTGCAGACTTGTGTGTTTGATTCTGACGATGTGTGCAATTGGTGCAGGGAGCCGCAGCTCGCGACTTGGTTGCCAAAGGCTATGTCGTGTTCACGGCAAGCACCCAGTGGGACCCCAAGGCAAAGAGAGGGAAGGGAGGAAAGAAAATGATACCCCCACGAGATTGGCCGGCCTCTACCTTAGCAAATTGCCTGAGCGACCGCTTCTTCCAGCCCTATAATACGCTGCTGATCAACACGGCAGCTTGCTCTCTGAGAGACCGAGCACGGCGCGTTTGATGCTCCTCGAGTGCGCACGGGCAGCGGGGGAGTACACGTCTACTTCTCTTATGGAAGAAGCCTTGAATCGGGGCTGGGCGTCGAGACGCCGACCCACTTTGCAAAGCTGGAAGCTGAGGGTCCGAGATCCGGTATCAAGAAAGGAAGTTTTGAAGAAGGTGGGAGTCGACTCGCATGAGGGGCGTCAGTTCGAACGGTATGATCGCTTGCCCGCCTTCATCGTAAGAGCGACTTGGGGAGATAGCCCGGTACACCGTTGATGGTGGAGGCGAGCTCCCCCCGGCAGAAGATCTGCCCCCTCTTCCGAAATGGTTGATCGGGATTCTGAACGAGCGAGTGGCGAGGGGCTCTGGGGAGCGCGCGAGACGGCCATCAGAGGTCCCAAGCAGGGCGGAATCCAGCGCGAGGGCCAGCGCCGTACTCGGGGCGCCGGATCTGACGGATCTTGGATTGCAGCAGGAAGTGGTCGAGGTGATGCGGGGCATGCTCAGCAGTTTTGGCGACAACTCCTCCGTCTTCTCGAAGGCAGAGTTGAGCACGGTTGCCGGTCTAGGGGTGGTAATGTATCACTGGCGGAACGGTGCGGAAGGGCGAGTGTGTCCGTATGCGGAGGATGGGGCGCAGCCGCACAGCAGCAACAACTTTGGGCTCCTCAGGAGAGGGACGGAAATTACCTACGTGTGTCACAGCCAGCGGTGCAAGACCGGCGACGGCTGCCGCAACAAGAGACTCGGGCGTCTCATGTTTCCGGTGGCCGCATCTTTCTCGGATGCTTTTCCGCTGAACAGCGACCGCGATCGATTGTACAAGAATCGAGAACTGCTCCCCCTCTGGTTCTTGCGGCAGAACCTCTCGGTTTTGGCAGGTGAGGCGCGCTTCGAAGACTATCACGACTAGTTGCTATCAAGTAAAAGATTTATAGGTTTGTCCAGATTGGACAGACTTCCAGTTGAAAAAACTTGACTTCGTCCATTTGGCGGACGAAGTCAAATTCGAGGGACCCTGCCAGTGCGACCCTCGATGCCCCCCAGTCACAAGTGCACAAAGTCAGGTGACTATTACCAACCTCTTGCAAGTTCGCTCTCGCAATTTTTGTGGCAGAAACTAACGGGTTTGACAAGTAAGTTGCGCTTCAAACAACACGTCAAAGTTGGATGACCCTCAGATCGCAAAATCCAGAATTGACTGTATTCCCGGTATACAGCATCCGGAGGTCCGTCCAAATTTGGACGGACTTCAAATTCGAAGGTCCCGGTCAGCGCCCCAACCCGGTCACCTGAGCACAAGGTTTCCATACATACAACTTCTTGCAAGCCTGTGCTCTTGCGTTTTATGCAGACCGGAGCCAATATCCATTTCTTGACTTACCTTCTGAGAACAGATTGAAGAAAGTCGGAATCAAGGACCACGTAGGGAGAAAAAGTATCAATTGCAATGGTTTGCAGGGAGCCGTGCACGAACTGCTTCTTAGGACAAGTGACTGGCCGCCCGTAAACATATACTGTGGACGTGGGGTCGCCCCTCGCTTGTCAATTGACAAGTCGATGACATTTCGTTTGAGGTGATGAGGGAGGGGCGCTCATCATCGATCGCTTGCAGACGTACGCGGGCCGCAATCTCGTCTTCTGCAACGAGAAGTGGTTCTACTACAACGGGTCGATTTGGGTGGTGGACGTGGCTGGGCGAGTTGCGAGCCAAATCTGCCGCGGGGAGCTCAACAAGATCAGCAAGGCGTACAAGAAAGAGACCGCGTCCGAAGCCGAAGGCGGAGGTTCGCAAGCGGAGGAGGAGAAAAGGCCCAGGAAGGAGAAGCTCGTGAACTTCAACTTCAACGCCAAGATGAGCCAGATCATGACGACTCTCAAAGGATATTGCCTGGAGCCTGCGTTCGAGGAGGCGCTCAATACCAACAGAGATGCGCTTCCTCTTCAGAACGGCGTCGTCTTGCTGGAGAGCGGGATCCTGGTGGCACACCATCCGAAGGTGGGTATATGGTTCTTTTCACTACCAAGAACACCGAATACTTCATCGACACACGCTTCTCTGAAGTGCTTGCGCTCTGTCGTCAAGAAGCAGAAAGACGATCTTAATCCAGATAGCGGGCATCTGCCAAGTGGGTTCTCCCAACACCCCTGATTGAGATCTGGTGACTTTACAACGTTGTTAACATGTTTTGCCTTTGTTTATTTGTGTGATGGTCACCAGCACGTCGTGTACAGATATCTTTGGGGGCTGTCTGATCGATGCAGATCCTCAAAACCACTTGCAGAGTTTTGCATTGCGTTGGTATATCACTTGATTCTATCCACTTTTCGTCTTGCAGTATCTCTGGTCTTTCAAGCTTCCCGTCCGGTGGCCGTCGACCGGGCTTGCCACGCCGCTGGGCAAGACGGGCGACTTCCTCCGTCAGATCACGCACACTCCAGAGGCGCTTGCTTATCTCCAGCGCATCCTCGAATACGGTTTCACGGGGCACATATCCAACCAGGTCATGCTGACGATGATCGGGGAAGGCGGAGCGGGAAAAAGCCTTCTGTTGGCTCTGTTGAAGCGAGTGATCGGTCCGTTCTACAAGGACGTCTCAAAGGACATGCTCGTTACGTCCAAGGGGCAGCGGCCGCTAGGTAAAGGTGCCGCAAATCCAGCGGAAGCAGGTGAGCAATACCCACCATAAGTAGCCAGCTCTAAGAACTTCTTGAAAAGAGGACCTTAGACCAGAATGAGGGCCTTTGTTGATGACGTCTTCTTTCTGATTGAAGCATATTATACAACAAATACGGTTGAATCCTTTTGTGCAATTGTAGGACCCGACGTAGAGCGACAGAGGCTGCAAAGGTGCATGCGGAGGTGAGAAGAACTTCAAATCAAAAGAAACACATTTTGTGTTAGGTTCGAAAACGTCCGCAGCACCCCTCAAAAAACAAATGTGCAAGAGAGACATGCTTTCCGTCAGCTTTGTGTTAAAAGTACGCTTGTTATCCAGGTTTACGCGGCATTCGGATAGCGGTGTGCGCGGAGTCGGAGGATACAGATGAGTTTTCGGAGGCCAACGTGAAGCGGCTAACCGGAGAGGCGACTATCACGAGTAGAGCGCTCTACTCAGATTACGTCACGTTTGCCACAACCCAGCTGGTAAGTCTTGCCGAGAAACTTCACGATCAAATCTAGAATTTAAGAAGTTCTCAACTATGCTGTCCAAGCCGTCTGTGACGTCCATGAAGAGCCTTTTGTAGATGGAAATTCGTCTTGATGGACAGCACGGCTGTTTGGAGACTCCGATGACGTGGGTCTCAACGTCGGCCGAATGCTATATTTCGAGAGCTTCTAACCGCGTGGTCCGAACCGTCCGTGCCGTCCATGAGGAGCACTTTGTACATGGAGACTCGTCTTGATGGACAGCACAGCTGTCTCGGGGCCTCTCACGGCAAAATCTTGTCTTGCTAGACAACACAGCAGGCTGAAGCCTCGAGTTAAGAATCGACAGCTGATTTGGTCGAGCGATTTAGAAGGTTTTTCAACAATGCTATCCAAGCCGTCTGTGCCGTCCGTGAAAAGGGTTTGTAGAGTGCACCTCCTTTTCATGGACAACATTGGCGTCAACAGCTCTTCACCGGTGATTACCGGCGCTGTATCTAAGTTTCAAGGCCGTGAGAACTGATGCATGATTCGATCTTGTCTGCAGCACATTCTCTGCTCGAACTACCCTCCCCGAGTGAAGACCTGGACGATAGCGCTCAAGCGACGCCTCCTGACGCTGGTGTTTCCGATGCGGTTCTTCTATCCCGACGAAGTAGGCTACAATCCCGACAACCCGTTTCATGGAATCCGTGATCTTGAATTGGAAGACGTCCTGAAGGCCGAGCCCGAGAAGCTGTTGGTGTTCTTGGTGCAAGGCGCCAAGGACTGGTACGCGAGCAGCAAGAGGCTCCTCGACATGCCGGAGAGCAGCAAGGCGTACATGCAGTCGTGGGAGCAGGAGCACGATCCGTTTGCAGCCTTCCTTCAGCAGGAGGGAAGAATGAACATCAAGGCTTTTGAGTCCACGCGCAGTCTCATGGAGGCGTACAACAACCCGGACAGTTTGGTCGACGGCGTCAGATTCGGCGATACAGATGCGCCCCAGATTCGGAATGATCGAAAGTTTGCGGAAGCTTGTAAGAAGAAGGGACTGGAGAGCCCGGATAAGCCGTCAGCGCTGAGATTTGCTAATCCGGGGCACATGGTCCGGGGTTATCGGGGCTTCCAGCTCAACACGCCGACTAAAGAGAGCATCTTGGAAAGATAGCAAGTTCTATAAGATCGGTGACATACACGGCCTGGACGACGCTGGATATAAGTCCGTTCAAAGCTTTCTTATGTTTAACCCCTCTGAGATACCACGCGAACGAAATTCTCTATGGATTAGAGTACGTTCATCGAGACTTAGTTCGAGATATAGGATTGTACAACGCTTGTATCAAGTGCTTGTATATAGTGTAGATACAAGTCATTTGCTTTCAATGATCTCTATGTAGCCCCGTTTATTGCCTTTAGTAAACATGTAGTGTGCTATTGTGCTGCATTCATGATCCGGTTCGTGTCTTGCATCAATCATCCGGCTTTTCCAGACTTGAATCCAGTTGCAGCCTGAGCATCTAAGAAGATTGTCCAAAGTTGAGCGTAATTGAGCGAATCTAGGACCGTGCAGCCGCCACATGCTCGGCAACAGGTCCAGCACCGATGACGTCAGCGATGAGCGACCGCAAAACGTTGGTGCCAGACCTTGAAACACTTGGACAATTTCTGCACACAACCAAGCAACGGCACATGCGACGGAAGTGATTGCTTGCAAGCATGCGTTGATGCACGATCGATACACGGTCGATATCAATGCATGTAGCCGCGGTTACAAGGTTATGTTCGCAGTGGCTCGAGCGTCTCTAGCTTGTATCTTGCGCTACACATCGATTGTACGCCTTGGAGTTCTTAAACCTGCGCTCAAGATGCTTTTCAATCCATCTCGTTCGGGATTCTTCTAGCTCTCGGTTTGCGCGCTCTAGTCCCGTCTTATATCCTTCAAACTCCAGAGGATATTTGCGGTACTCATTGATGAGTGCGCATTTTTCGTTCATCCATGCCCTCCACGGCATGCCGCCAGACTTTTGGGCAATGAAGCCGGGTTTAAATCGCCTGTCGTACAAAGGGGCAAAGAGCTCCGTAGCGTAGCGAGCCATTCTCTCATCTCGGTTCAAGCCGCCAAACGTGGAGCACGCAAAATGCTCGACGAATCGTTGGAGGGTCTTTGCTCTCGCATCCTGGTGCAGAAAATGATGATCATGCTGCAGTTAATGCGAGATACGTACATCCTTGACTTAGCAACCAAAAATATTGGCAGATGTACACAAAGTGATTAATGTGCACGCCGTTGGTGAATAGAACGTCGCTGGCTATTTGCTCGGCCCCCTTGCTGTGCCCAATCGATGCTGCAGTCAATGAGAATGGATGTACACGGCTATCATTTTTTTTTAATTGTCTAAATTATTGAGTGATGTATTTCGATACTAGAAATGTACACGAATCTCTGTCCAATCTGTCCGAAATATTGAGTGGTGTACATCAAATACTAGAAATGTACACGAATCTCTGTCCAATTTGTCTAAAATACTGAGTGATGTACATTAATCAACAAATATGTACACGAATCTTTGTTCAAAGAGGAACATTGTTGGTGCCTATGCGGACATTGGCTGACTTGATGCTAGTATCACCCTCTGTTGTTGTGTATGACTTGTGCTACGTACCTCAACCTTGTCAGGGTGAAAGTGCAGGGACCAAGTCTTGTGGTGTAATACAATCTCGCCGCGATCAAACATCTCTCGGGCTTGTTACGGAAGAAGATCCGCATCAGCAATGAGCCACGACAGGGGCGGATTCATATACGGTGGTGCCTTCGGCGTTGGTGGAGCGAGGATTGCATCGCGACACATGATGCGGTACCTTGCCATATGCCGGGAGTGGAAGACAGCGCTCCCCGTCAAGAGTGCGTCGGTACTTTGCGACTGCGGCGGTGTTGCTCTGTCGCTTCAGCTGACGAGAGGCTTCCGGCTCCAAACCGTGATATTGGGACGGCGCACGATCGCTCGGAAGCTTGTACGGTTGGCACCCCATTCGCTTCCGATGACCTTCCAAGGCTTGCTTCGACATGAATCTCTTGCTGCAGAGCTCGGACCCATTGGCACAGTGCCGCTCGAGGCAAATGAAGAAACCTCCGTCCCGCTTCCAAAGCTGTAACGAAGCGGCCGCTGCTAACGATTCGGCGTCATGATTTGATGTAACGGTAGACATGATGGACCTTTGGATGGTGACGATTATGGAAAGGGCGCTCGACGGGTCCTAAGTCAAAGAACGAATGCGCCTTTGAACAGAGAGGGTCCTCGAAAATCTCGAAACCAACAAGCCTTGCTTTCAGAATTCCTATTGAGATCAACGTGCTTCAGCATAACAATCTTAGCCTAAGCTCGCCTTGAGCCTCTTAATGCAATAGGTATTCTGATCACAATCGAGCAATTTAATATAGGATATCGGAGGGGGTGGGAGCCCGTTCACTCGCTAAAGCTAACGGCAGAGGTACTTCCAGAGCCCTCTATTAGTGCTATCGTCAAACTCCACGGCTCGCTGCAGCCTCTGCCGTGTTGATGCGATGGAACCTTGCCGGCGGTCGCTAGCACTGCCCGGAGCCGAATGGGACGCTCCACACTATTTGTTAATTGAAGTTCCCCCTCACCCCAAACCAATCCTGTCCTGTCTATCCTATCGAAGCGTGCTATCAACCACAATATTCTCACGACATTCTAGGTGTGGTAGAGTATCACTCAAGAGCGGGACATGATGAGGAACTGTTGTCCGCCCAGTCTCTCCTGTCTGATTGTGCTATCAACAACAATCTTACAAACGTATGAACAAGTATGGTAGAATATCGGATAGGATAACCTGCTGTCCGCCCCGTCTCTATTGGATTGGCTCTCTTGACGAATCACGAGGTTCAAAGCACTTCTGGTAACCCGGTATGTTCGAGATTGGATGAATCACACAAACAGCTTTTCTGTTCGCCCTATCCGGGCCTTTTCCTCAAGTGGTGTTGATCTTGAAATTGTTTGAAATGCTGCTTAATTTTGCTCTTCTAGCAGCGCAGAACATGTTGGGAGCTTTGCAAGTTCTACAACTTCCTACCATCAGCAGCACTTGAAAAGCTATGGCATTGTGCTGCAATTGGGTGCACGAGCGACTAGATGCTGAAAAATTGTGCAATTGAAGATGGCGCACCTCTCTGCACGGATTGATTGGACGAGGCTACAAATCGCAGCCATTTCGGCGCTTATTGTGCTATCCGATGTTGGCAAGATCTATGGACGTGCTGCAGCCTACGGCCACAATTTCATACAATACGCTCAGTTAACGCTGGCAGGGTGGGCGGATTTTGCGTTCGTCTGGAACCTCATATATCATAACAGAGAACTTAACAACCATCAACCAACGGCAGCCTGGTTGGTGCTCCTCAGGGACTTGCGTGGTTGCGAAATTCTATCCTTCTCCATACGTCTTGATTGTATGCATACAACGGCTTGTACTTACAATATCATCAGCATTCTGCAGCTCTAAGTGTGCGGAGGATCGCAAAACATGTATTGCATTCATTGAATTTGGCTATTTTCTAGAGTATCACAAATGAGATGGACCTACTCGATGTCATACTACTACAACGTCACGAGACTCGCACAACTCGCAGATTATGTCCCAACTCCGAGCAGGAAGCTTCAAACCAAACAACACAATCCAATGTCAAAATGCACAATATCTTTCATGATTGCAAGGTTTGCACAACTCTCGTGTTTTCTACTGCCAACTCTACTTTTCTCTTGCCTAAACACCTTCAATAAAGACCATACACACAGCGATTTAACGATACTGGATGGTGGGTGTTTTCAAGTGCGGGTGGTGACAGTGGTCACAGTTACCACCTCAGCCTGTCCCTTAGAGGATCTCGTAGTGGTCGTGGTTGTGGTAGTTACTTGAGGCTGACGGTATAGGGTCAGCTCGGGTGGCCCCTGCTCATTTGCCATCAGCTCAGTCGCCCCCAGCTCAGTCGCCCCCAGCTCAGTTGCCCCCAGCTCAGCCGCAGCCACCAGGAATGCTTCTGCATGGTATGTCACACTGGCATATGCAATTATCAGAGACTTCTTGTCAATGTCGTCCTTCTTGTAGGGCAGACCAACATATAGGATGTACAGATCCATCCTTGTGGACTTCCCTGCCCGCGACTTGCCATAGAAGGTTTGTCCAAATGTCTGCCAGGAAGTAGGAGGATAGGCATAGAATCTCTTGAGCACAGTGACCAGATCGTCAACAAATGAGTCCACTTGTATCATTTGGGCTATGGCCAGGTTGACGTATTTGGCGTAATCCGCTATTCCCTGCACGTCTTCAGCACAGTAGGCTGAAATTGAGGAGCCGAAGACTGGAGAATTGGCTTCTCTGTATGGTGGAGTCGATCCGTTTTCCATGTAATTGTACCCATGTTGCTGGTGAAAGTTCCACTGCACAGTCTTCAGGGCTGCTGCAGACAAGCGGTCTATGTCCTTGCTAAGGTCTCCGTCCGAGCGATTATTGACTTCTGCCAATGGGTATGATTGAGCCAGTTGGTCAAGCAGATCCTTCAGAGATACCAATGCATAAGGTACCACGTATTTGATGATAATCTCCTTCACCTCCCTCACAACAATATTACCCATCTCGTTGGGCCTGAGGGCGTTAAAACATCAAATTCAACGGGTATGCACAGCTCTTGACCTGCATGGAAAATGACCACATCGTTGGCACCTTGGCACAATGAGGCATCTTTCAAAAACAGGCAGGCAGTTGAGCTCTTCTGCCAGGGAAAGGACTTCAGGACATCTCATACAATGTGCTCTCAGCATCTCTGCCCTTCAACAAGGGATTCCTTCAGCCCGATTATGAAGACTTGCCAGAGGAGGCTCATGGAACACTCCTGCAGGATGAGCACAGCGTGACTGCCAATGACACAAATCGACAAGCTATGCAACAAAACGCGATTTTTACATTCAAATGCACTCACCTGAAGCAGCCAGCAGTGGATGACCTGACGTCCAAGAGACAGCAAAGGGTGTGTGCGAAAGGAGGACTGTGCAATGAGTCCCTTTGCGCGCCCACAGACGGGCCTGGTTGCACTCTTCACGAGGGCCGTTTCGAAGTCCAGAGCATGATACAATCGACGCGCGTTTAGAGTTGAAGCTTGGCTTGGTCAACTGGCACCTCATCAACTTTTATGAACATGTGGTCGGTGACATCTGCACCTCTCTTCACACGATTGGTTCAAAAGATTCTCGCGATGAGGTCCGTAAGGCCGGGGTAAAGTTTTGACCAATCAGGAGGCGCCACATCAGCCCGGAAAGATTGCAGGGGTAGGGGTCGCTAGCAGGTCCCTAACCGCTGTCGAACACCCACACTGGAGCTGTAGCGGGTTCAACCGGGCACTAACTTCACCGGAGGTAAAACCGCGATTTCGGGCCGAAAGCCTGCAGGTCCACCACAGACCGGCTAGGTGACCATCACAACCATTTCACAAATTCTGTTCTTCCGAACGCCGTCCGATCGCGAGCAGCGCGCGCAAATTTTAGCCTCAATTGTCAACTGCGTGACAAGATGGACACGTCACTGCCAAAGGAAGCTTCCCGGAAGGAACGGGAAAGACACCTCAACGTCCGATCGGTTTGAAGGAAGGACACCTCACCGTTGATAAATGTTCCGGCGGTTGACAGTGCACGAAGACAAAGTCCGATCAGTACCGGGCCCGAGCTGACTTGGCATCCTGACCTTGCAGCCTGCCGCCTCAGTCCGCTGACTCAGCAACCTGACTTTTGACTAGCTTATCAGACTGCCTAGACTCTAGAAGCACACGCCAGTTCAGCGGTTTTAGAAGGTTACAGAAAGCCTGCCCCGGCCACGTAGCAGGCTGCAGTTTGCCTTCGGATGGTCTGGGCTGGCCGGAAATTGTGGTATAAAAGCTCAGAAACTCCCATTTCCGTCCTTCCAAAGTTGATCCTTTTCCATACTTCTCTTCGATACTTCTGCCAAGCACTCCAAAGCCCAATCCAGTATGGCTTAGCAAGATCAAAGCGCCTTCAAGCCCATCGAGATATCGCCCGGCGGGGACGAAGTCGTAATGGGGGTGTAAGAAGTACAAGATTCGGGTCTCATCCTCATCCTCCTCCTTTCATCCTGGCGCCGGATGAACTCACCCAAAGTCAGGATGAAAGGCCTCATCTTCCTCAATGCATTCCTCATTCTGTTCATCTGCAGGGGCGCCTCTACCCC